>CAJNDS010000002.1:0-137500 GCA_905221605.1 Symbiodinium natans
TCAATCACAACCCCAAATCCAAGCCCTCGGCCCCCTCAATCCTCCAACCCCAACCCCTCCCATCCCAAAACCACTCATCCCCCATCAGATCCAACAAAACCCAAACCAATACAACAAAAGCAAAAAACAAATTACGATCCCGAATATAAGAAATTATCATATTCATCGCAAAATATGATATATTATAAACCACGGACCACCACCACGAGACCACCGCCACGAGACCACCACCACAAGACCACCACCACGAGACCACCACCACAAGACCACCACCACGAGACCACCACCACGACCACCAACACAACCACCCGCACGGACCCCCGCCACGGACCACCACCACGGACCAACCGCCACGGACCACCGCCGCTGACCACCACCACGGGACCACCACCACGGGACCACCACCACGGGACCACCACCACGAGACAACCACCACGGGACCACCACCGCGGAACCACCACCAGGAGACCACCACCGCGGACCACCGCCACGGACCACCGCCACCCGGCCACCACCACGGGACCACCACCACGGCCACCAGGGACCACCACCACCACGGACACCGCCACCACCACGACAGACCACCACTACCAAAGGAGCACCACCACCACGGGACCACCACCACGCTGTGGGACCACCACGACGAACCACCACGGGACCACGGACCACCACCACGGGACCACCACCACGGGCATTCGGGAAAACCCCCCAAAACCCCAGCCTTTCAGCCCCAACCCCTCACCACCCCAAAACCACCCACCCCCCACCACACCCGACAGAACCCAAACCATTACAGCAAAAGCAAAAAACAAATCCCCCCAAAACACGACAAAACTCCGGACACAAACCCTATACAATTTCTGTTAAACCCCAAAACCCTACACCGTAAAGCGTAAAACCCTGAACCCGGGGGATCCCGAAAATTCCCGGAATTTTAAATTCCTAGGATTTTTCGAGAGCTGTTGCTGATATGTGACCACCACCACGGCCACCAGGGACCACCACCACCACCACGGACACCGCCACCACCACGACAGACCACCACTACCAAAGGAGCACCACCACCACGGGACCACCACCACGCTGTGGGACCACCACGACGAACACCACGGGACCACGGACCACCACCACGGGCATTCGGGAAAACCCCCCAAAACCCCAGCCTTTCAGCCCCAACCCCTCAGCACCCCAAAACCACCCACCCCCCACCACACCCGACAGAACCCAAACCATTACAGCAAAAGCAAAAAACAAAACCCCCCCCAAAACACGACAAAACTCCGGACACAAACCCTATACAATTTCTATTAAACCCCAAAACCCTACACCGTAAAGCGTAAAACCCTGAACCCGGGGAATCCCGAAAATTCCCGGAAATTTAACAAAAAGCTTGAAAATTCCAGGAATTTCCCGGATCCCCCTGCAAGGCCCTCACAAAGCAGCCACATTGACCGGAAGAGGAGGCGGGGCAACCGACAGGGCGGCCGCAGAGCGAAAATAGGGTCGAGCCCGTAGCCTTTTATAGGGATAAAATTCCTATGCTCCCAAGAATTCCAAGGGAACATAGAAATATCCATACTCCCGAATACGTATACAATCCCACCTCCACCCCGAATTAGGCCAAGGAGAAAGGAAGTGCCAGAATCCAAAGAGAAAAAGAAGAAACTCCATCTCGAGGAAAAAGACCCCAATTAAGACATATATCTCCAAGTGGGGTCCAAATATAACCGAATCAGAAAAATTATTCAATTCAAGTGGCGCGCACAAGTGACGAGTATCAATGTCCTCCTACATTATATTTGTCGTATGATACGCCCGTTGCAGCGCACAACCCGCGTAGAAACCACGTTGCACGTCGACAAATCTCCTGGCCGAGCAATTCAAGATTTATATAGATATCCAATCATGACTTGATTTATTTTGAAATTTATCATAGTTTTCCTTTTTCATATTGTCGTGGCATATTATTGATGGAGGAAATCTAGCTTCGCTTTGAATGGCCAAGCAAAGTAGAGACCCCGGGTTTAGGGTTTAGGATTCAGGTTTCAGGGTTTTGTGTTCAGGGTGTAGGGGCACTTTCAGCCCATTTTTTAGCCCCAAAAGTGTCCTAATACGGCTGTAGTAGGGTAAAAGTACAATGATGATGGGGTTATTAAGTACCCTGAACCTCCAAGTGGGCTCAATTTGGGGGGTTTCATTTGGCTGGATGTGGCTTTCAGAAAATGACTGATGACATGTCGGCCTTCTTCATCCCAGGCCCTAGACCCCTTAACCGTAGACCCCAAACCCTCAAGGCTTAAGGGCTCGGGGTTTAAGACCCACAACTCTTGAACCAGGCATCCTACAAAACCCAAAGGTGCAACCCCGACGGAACTACACGTAGTTTAGAGCCTGAAAAAACCTTGACGCTATGAAGATATGCCCTGGCCCTAGATATTCAGCCTTAACTTCCCTCCACAGCCACGTACGGTGAAGAAAACTGAAGTAGTTGCTTACGAAAACAAAATCACGAAAGGAAGAGGAGGGAAAGCGTAAAAGCGAGACAAAAAAGGCGCAGGGATAGCGAGGAGCAGAGAGACATAGAGCGAAAGAGAACGGAAACAAACTACACCTAAAAACCAAAACCCTAAACCCAAAACCCTAAACCCTAAAACCCTAAAACCCTAAAACCCTAAAACCCTAAAACCCTAAAACCCTAAAACCCTAAAACCCTAAAACCCTAAAACCCTAAAACCCTAAAACCCTAAAAACCTAAAACCCTAAAACCCTAAAACCCTAAAACCCTAAAACCCTAAAACCCTAAAACCCTAAAACCCTAAAACCCTAAAACCCTAAAACCCGAAAACCCTAAGACCCTAAAACCCTAAAACCCTAAAACCCTAAAACCCTAAAACCCTAAAACCCTAAAACCCTAAGACCCTAAAACCCTAAAACCCTAAAACCCTAAGACCCTAAAACCCTAAAACCCTAAAACCCTAAACCCTCAAACCCTCAAACCCTAAACCCTCAACCCTCAAACCCTAAACCCTAAACCCTAAACCCTCAACCCTAAACCCTAAACCCTCAACCCTAAACCATCCCAAAGTGTGCCGTCTTTCGACCTCCAGCTGTCGAGGCAGATGCACGAAGCGCTCTGGCAGTTGGAGCCATGCATACGTTGGATGCACCAGACATGCGCCCCCCCCCCCCCCCCCCAAACAAACCCTAAACCCTAAACCCTATACCCTAAACCCTAAACCCTAAACCCTAAACCCTAAACCCTAAACCCTAAGCCCTAAACCCTAAACCCTAGAAATGTGCAGGTTGGCCCTTCGCATAAGGCTGCCTTTGTGGGGTGGGCCCCTTGAACTCTGAAACGCACTCCTTAATATGGCTTCAGGGGGTTTAGGGTTTAGGGTTTAGGGTTTAGGGTTTAGGGTTTAGGGTTTAGGGTTTAGGGTTTAGGGTTTAGGGTTTAGGGTTTAGGGTTTAGGGTTTAGGGGTACTGAATTTGGGGGTTTCCGAAATTAGTGGTGCCCTCTTGGGGGTCCTGATTATATGAAAAATCCTACTATTTTGGGGGGGTCTACTTCAGGGGTCCCCTATTTTCGTAAACCCCCATATGATCCTCTCCAACCAAGAAGAGAACATAGAACTGATGAAACCCTAAACCCTAAACCCGAAACCCTAAACCCTAAACCCTAAACAAGAAGCAAGGGGGCCACTGTTGCACAGAAACTGCCGACTCTGTAGAGGCAAAAGGTCTTGCTTGTGAAGCAAGGGGGCTTTACTGGGTGTTGCTTTAAAGCCCTTTGAAAATGATCTATGAATATTTATGCATAGGTTCCCTTAAAAGGGAAAGAAGGGAAATTTCAAATTCTCCCAAAGCAATACCCAGTTTAAAATAAGTAGCCCGGTGTGCTGTCCACTCGCCATCCGCGAACTTGCCTCATCGAGCAAAATGGAGGTTCTAAGATGCTTTCATCTTCTTGCCTCCATGATAGCCTCTATGAGCTCAGCTCTTCACCGAATAGCAGCCATCAGCTGCCGAAGAAAAATGCAGGGCTTTAGGGCTTAGGGCCTTTTTGGGGGGTAGGGTTTGGGGTTTGGGGTTTCGGGCTTTTGTTTCAGGGTTTTTAGGTAGGGTTTAGAGTTTAGGGCTTAGGGTTTAGGGTGTAGGGTTTAGGGTTGAAGGTTTGTAGGGCTTTTTAGGGTGTAGGGTAGAGTAAAATCTTTGAAACGCCACGCAACCAACAGGCCGTCAGCAAGGTGAGCTCTGCTGGAAGTGAAAGCCACTTGGGATGTTCCCCCATATCCGAACAGTCCTTAATAGGGATTATAATGGGGGGGGGTACTATAATCCTGATGAAGGACTGTTAGTATAAGCGGAAACATCCCAAAACCACACAGGTGCAGTGGCTTCTTGTCTTCCAGCCTTGTCTTAACAATGTTGAATTGTTGCGTCAGCTGTTTCCATCTTGATCGTTTTCGATGTGGCTACATGCTCCATGTGGGTCGTTGTTCTTACTGTTTCTTAGTTAAGCAACCAAGCAGCGTGCTGACAAAAGGTTGGAATGCACATTAAGCAGCAATGGGTTGGACCTGTCTGTCTACTTCGACTAATGTATCCACATCCGGCCGGAATCAACACAACAAATCTCTGGACAAATTTCGTGTTCTGAAACAACTCAGCAACCAATGAACCCATCTTGGTAGCCCAGATACCTTTTTGGGGTTGGTTATATCAGGGAACCCAAAACCAAAAAAATATCAGGGACACCACTGGGCTACCAAGCAATATTAGGAACCCTAAACCCTTAACCCTGCAGGACCCTGCACCCACCGTAAGTAGTCCTCGAACCTTGAACGTCGATTGGAGGTCTAGGCCACCTCGGACTGCTTCGATGGTTTAGGGTTAAGGGTTAAGGGTTTAGGGTTTCGAAAACAGATACTTTGTTTAACTCCTTTTTGCAAAGCTTATCCTGTTGCATGGAGATAGTATATACCGGTAGGCACGACCACCCTAAACGCGACACTGAACATTTCTACCGAAACTTAACCCTAAACCCTAAACCCTAAACCCTAAACCCTAAACCCTAAACCCTAAACCCCTCAACCCTAAACCTGTCTACCGAAACTTTCACAAGCCCAGCATGCTGCGTTGAGAGCCACTCGTAAACCCCAACACCCTGCCCGAACAAACAGTTGCAAATTTAACACGGATATCTATGTACGATGTCCACCGCTTGATATATAAAACCAGCACTTGATACGATTCCCTAAACCCTAAACCCTAAACCCTAAACCCTAAACCCTATACTCAAGGTTGGACAGCTCGACCTTGCTCTCCTCAAAACGACTGTCAAACCCCGGGCAAGAGGAAATCCGCCCGATGGTGCCTGCCAGGGCGGGCTATTGTATTGTAACCCCTTAAGAAGGCCCTTTCTAGGGTTTAGGGCTTAGGGCCAGGCCCAATAGCCCATCCTGGTGCCGGCACCACTTTGGAGTGAAAAGCACATGAGGACTTCCTCTTGACAGTCGCGAACAAGATCAGGCAGCCAGGGCCTTCGTATCCTGGCTTGCCAAGTCTTTGCTTAGTAGCCCAGTAACCCTGTTGCAATGAGGGACACTCTTTTTTGGGTTGGCTACTTTGTAGGGGAACCCTAAACCCTAAACCCTACACCCTAAACCCTAAACCCTAAACCCCAGAGCAAAAAAGAGGGTACAGGGTACCACTGGGCTACCAAGTTTGGCATGATTGCCACATGCTTACAAAACTGGAGAACCCAAGCAGCCAGAATGGCCCTCAAGACCCTCTGAAAACTATTCCTGAATGTGATCCTCTTAAACCCAATAAGGGATACACACACACATATATATATATAATATGACATAATTTCACAGAATGTATTGTAAAACAACATAATTTCAGAAAAGATAAGATAAGTTATATATATATATATAATATCCCAAGGGCCTACCTAGCCAAGCAACAACCCGATTTCCACAACTGCCCCTTGTTGGCAATGCGCAGTCGGCAGGTTGTTGCACCGAAACTGATCCTACAGTGACCGTTCAGAATCGTCACTGATACAAACCTGCAAGCTGCCAGGGCCATGACATCCCCAAACCCTAAACCCTATAGAAACCCTAAATCCTAAGCCCTAGGCCCTAAACCCTAAACCCTCATGAGTCCAGAGCTTTGCAGAATGTCAGACCAATGATTTAATCGAGCTGCCAGTGATTTCCAGCCTGCCTTTCCTTGGCTGCACTTGGGAGGGTAGCTATGAATTACATTTTTAGCTGCCTGATTAAGAAACCCAGTAGACCCAAAAAGGCTAAGGATCTAAAGTTACAGTAAAGCACCACAAAGTTTCATCCAGCCAGCAGCGCTTCGAAGAGATCCATTCCTGGCTTCGCCTGGGTTTCACATGGTCTCATCGCAGTGGCGCGACACGAAGAAATAGGCCCTAAAGCCTACACCCTACACCCTACACCCTACACCCTACACCCTACACCCTAAACCCTAAACCCTAAACCCTAAACCCTAAACCCTAAACCACACACTTCCACTGCTGCCGGAGGTCCGTACGCTTGAATGGGTTCGGAGCTTGTGGAATGCCCGTCGGGCCAAAGATCCTCGGCTTGCCAAAAAAACGCAGCGCTCGGTCGTTTGCAAAGGTTCAGGTTGTTCGGGTTCAGTCTTTTGGGGTTCAGTATTTGTCAGGGTTTAGGGTTTAGGGTTTAGGATTTAGGGTTTAGGAGGTTTAGGGTTCAGTCTTTTGGGGTTTGGGGTTTAGGGCTACGACCTGACCTTGCACTTGGATGCTTCTTCAAGCCCTATTGAAGTACAGCACCCTGCCTGACATGACATAGCATGCCGGGAACTCCAACCTGGGCGACCACATGAACCCCAAAAATTGGAGTCATGGGTTTAGGGTTTAGGGTTTGGGGTTTGGGGTTTGGGGTTTGGGGTATAGGGATATACCCTATACTACTGTAACTCCCTTGTGGGGTTCATTTGTCCCCCAAGTTGTCTAAAGCCTGAACCCTAAACCCCCTAAACCCTAAACCCTAAACCCTAAACCCTAAACCCTAAACCCTAAACCCTAAACCCTGCTGCAGTGCAGGAGAGAGGCCGCCTCAACTGTTGCTCTCGGTCGCACGGCTCTGGGGAGCCGGCACTGATGGCCCGCTCCCTGTCCGGCCTTGCAGCAGTAGGGGTTTCGGGTTTAGGGTTTAGGGTTTAGGGGGTTTGGGGTTTAGGGTTTAGGGTTTAGGGTTCACGCTTTCCCGGTTTAGGGTTTAGGGTTTCGGGTTCACGATTTAGCGGTTTAGCGGTTTAGGGTTTAGGGTGTAGGGGGTTTTCCGGGGGTTCAGGGTTCACGGCTCACGCTTCACGGTTTTGCGGTTTAGCGGCTTAGCGGTTTAGGGTTTAGGGTTGAGGGGTTTAGCGTTTGGAGTTTAGGGGTTTAGGGTTTAGGGGTTTAGGGGTTTAGGGGTTCAGGGGTTTAGGGGTTTAGGGGTTTAGGGGTTGAGGGGTTGAGGGGTTCAGGGGTTTAGGGGTTTAGGGGTTTCGGGGTTTTGGGTTTAAGGTTTACAGTGGGATTTAGGGGCTTAGGGTTGACAATGGGTCGCTCAGAAAATTGCTCTTAGTGATTCAGGGAACCGATGATGAACACAATGTGTTTAATGATGGCTAGCGGATCACAAGAAATGAATGAAAACCTTTGTCAAACAAGACAGGTCATGTGAAGTAGGGTATATATTCCTTGTATCCCCAGGGGGCACCCTCACCAAGACTTATAAGGAACCCTAAACGCACCCACCAAAAACAGTAATGCAAGCCCAATATCACGTGGGGCGACGTCTTTGGCGTCCTTGTATGAAACTAATTACTTGGCCAAGAACGGAACTTTCCACTTTTTGGGTCTCATATTTAGTAGGAATCATGAAGTTTAACCTTTGTGCCCCTTGGTTCTTGAAGACGTGTGTATGAAACTAAGCCCAAGGCCTTGCAGATGCTCGCAACGGGCTGCGTCCTGAGTACAGAGGAGCTTCTTCTGCAGAGCGACTGAACTTCACGCGGACCACGTCGAAGGCTTTATGGGCACTACTTGGGTACTTCCAAAAATAGGGGTACCCCCGTTTCATGCCCCAAATAGAAGAGAATCCCCTTAAAGGGACACCCCTCCCCCCCCCCCCCCCCCCCCCCCCCCCAAAGAAAAAATAAAAAAAGGTCAGCAACCCCGCTTGGTAGCCCTAAACCCTAAACCCCAAACCTAAACCCTAAACCCTAAACCCCAAACCTAAACCCTAAACCCTGTTGTCGGAAGTGCTGAAAATCATCTCTGTGAGCAGGCTGGATCGCAATGGTCTGGTCTCATTCTGAGTCCGGCACCACATCTCCGACTGCTTGCCACATCTGCAGGGATAGATTGGACTAGGGTTTAGGGTTTCGGTTTTAGGGTTTAGGGTTCAGGGTTCATGAGGGGATCTTACAGGAACTAAACCTGCTAAAGAGCAGGCTGCTTCTGGAGCACTGTGGCTTCGGCAGTTTGGATCTTAAAGTCAAGACCTCTTTCCACGTGCACCTTGCTGGGACGAAGGTGGCGATGTCGTGTTCGCCGCCTGGTTTGTCGTGTCCACTGCAGATGTCTGCATGGTGGCCTTAACTCGCGATCAACAAAACCCTAACCCCAAAACCCTAAACCCTAAACCCTCAACCCTCAACCCTCAACCCTAAACCCTAAACCCTAAACCCAGAAAAAACGCACTACGCAATGCTTGTCCAGGCTACTGCTCCAGAAGCTCTTGACTCGGCTTGTACTGCGAGCCCCGAGGATAAACTGGGAAGGCAAAAAACTTCAAATGGCTTGATCCCATGCGGCAACGAGGGCAAAGTCGTCGCACAGCTTTGCGCCACATGTTCCATGCTCCTAAACCCTAAGCACCCTAAGCACCCTAAGCACTCTCGACACCTTACACCCTAAGCCCATGACACCCTAAACGCTTAACACCCTAAGCACCCTAAGAACCCTAAGCACCCTAAGAACCCTAGACCCTAAACCTAAACCCTATAAGCACCCTAAGCACCTGAGCACCCTAAGCACCCTAAGCACCCTAAGAACCCTAAGAACCCCAAAACCCTGAACCCCCTGAGTCCCGGCCTGGGAAATCGACCTCGCAGGGGGCTGCGGAGGGCCTTGCTGTGCCTTGCCTCCTTAACCACCTTTTAAGGGCCTGAATAGTATTAAGAAGGGTGTTAGGAAGGGTATGAAGAAGGGTAATGATCAAGGGTATTCAGAAGGGTATTATGAAGGGTATCAAGGGTATTTAGGATTTTTTGACCACCTCTTGGCGTGTTTTGCAACGGCGGTTCAAGGTATTTAGTGTTTTCCTAAGGTGTTTAGGGTGCTTAGGGCTAGGGTATTTGTGAAATTACGGGTATTGTCGGGAATTTATGGTATTCAGCGAATCTAAGGCGCTATGGGTGCTTACCCTTGGTCAACAACAGCTGACGATTGCTTAACCTAGGATAAAAAGGGGTGCCAGTTTTGGTCTTCAGGGGGCTATACAGTAAGTTACCCTGAAACCTAACGAAGGGAATAAGGGCCTTCTCTGGATCCTAGAAATTCATTCACAAATCGACATAAATGTAAATAACCACTGTCTCAGAATCTAAGCCTCAGAATGGAAAAAAACAGATTATTGAGAATGTTAAAGCCTAAACCCTAAACCCTAAACCCTAAACCCTAAACCCTAAACCCTAAACCCTAAACCCTAAACATGATTCATGGGCCTTGGGTCCTTATAGCTGTCCATGTAATTCAATATGGCTCACCTCTTGGGATGCTTCCCCCTGAGGCTAACAGTCCTTAATGGGGAGTATAGCACCCCCTATTCTCATCCTTTCTGAGGACTGTTCGTATAACCTACCTCTGGAGTAGACCCAGAAAAAATATATACTTTTTAGGTATAAGTAGCTATAATGGGAACCCAAAACCAAAAAAAGTATTAAAGTATAGTACTCCAAAACCCAGATAAGAGAGAACACCCCAACTCACCTCGCACTTTTTTCGACGATCTTTGGTCAGACATCAAGCAGCCGTGTCCTCCAACAATCGTCGTAGTCGATGTGCATCTTCACCTGCTCCATCACTAGCCGTATTTATCCGGGAATACCCAGTCCCTAAACCCTAAACCCTAAACCCTAAACCCCAAACTGTGAAAGTCCTAGTCTACTGCCCATGTCTCAGTGTGTCGCCAAGTTCCTAAACCTCCCGAAGCCCTCCTGTCTGTATCCGATTCCACTACTTGGGGATTCCTGGCGCGCATGAACTAACCCTGTTCGTAACGATACTGCTAGGCAAGTACATCAATGTTCGGGCACTCAAGGGGCTGTTACGTGGGCTATATAACTTCACATAAACCTCCAAGAAACCATGAGAATGCCGTACTGCCCTGGGTCTACAGTACGTGCCCTGTAAACCCTAAACCCTAAAGGAATCCTGGCTTCCACAAAGGGGTTGGGCTTTTTAGGGTTCAGGGGGCTTCACAAAAGCGACTACCAAGTTGGGAAGGTGTTGCAAAACCAAAACCGGAAACCCTAAACCCCTACAACCGAGTCTCCGGGGTTTAGGGTTTAGGGTTTGGGGTTTTGGGGTTTTGGGGTTTAGGGAAGGATTAGGCGGTGAGCGTTTAGGACTTCTACGCCTCAGGGCTTCGGCGGGCGTCGAGCCGAGTTGCGTGAGGGAAGCGTCGGGCAAAGTTGCAGATGGCGGCCATACAGGAGATGCAGCAGAAGTGACACACGAACACCTGCCGAGCCAGCCCAAGATTTGCGGTTTTGGGTTTGAGGTTGAGGACTTCACAAGGGTCTAGGGTAAACCCAGAGAGAAAATACATATAAGGGTGCTCATGACTCACGCGTTCAGACTGCAGCCAAACTATTCCCTTCCCTACTCACATCAGTCACGTGGGGCACACCCAGCCACAACCCACAACCCTCACCCTAAACCCTAAACCCCTAAACCCCTAAACCCTAAACCCTAAACCCTAAACCCTAAACCCCAAAACCCTAAACCCTAAACCGTCAACCTTGAACCCTCAAAACTCCCAGCACGTAGTCCCCGCGCCTCAACACCCTGTGCAGGTCAGCTCTGAGGCTTCGGGACATAAAGAGTTTGGGTTTAGGGTGTAGGGTTTAGGGTTTAGGGTTTAGGGTTTAGGGCAACGCGGCCTGCATCTGCCCGCTGACCGCAGCCCCCAGCGAACCATCAAAGAGGCCCAGCCTGGGTTCTTGAATGATAACTAGTTCATTGTTGGTAATTTTAAATTTAAAAATTTAAATTTATATTCCTTATTGATAACTTATTGGGTTTAGGTACCCTTAAAAATGTAAAATGTTACCCAACTATGACAAAGATAAGTTGTCATGAGTTGCCATGTTGGGGATAGGGTTTGGGGTCTAGGGTCTAGGGTCTGGGGTTTAGGATCTGGGGTCTAGGGTTTAGGGTTTAGGTTAGGTTTTTCGGTACCCTACTGAGAAAACCACATCTTACTAGATTGTTACACTTGGGAACGGAATTTCTGTTCCTGAACAAGAGCCCAGCAGCTCGATGCTGGTCTCCGGCTGCAATGCGGCGCGGCCCTGAAGAAACTGACCTGCTGCAGGGGGCTTGCATCGCCACAGAGCAGGAAGGAGGCGTGTAAATCACCTAAACTAACCTTTAAAGTTGAGGGTTTAAGGTTTAAGGTTTAAGGTTTAGGGTTTAGGGCTATAAATCCCTATATATCCCTAGAACCCCGTATACACTCCTATACCCTCCTGTAAACCCCTACAAGCCTCTATAAACCTGTAAGTCCATAAGCCAGAGGGGGCCGAGATAAGAACTTGATGCAAATTGATGTTCGCTCAGCCGTGCGTCGTGTGATGGCGGCTTCTTTGGAACATTCGGGATTGCAATTTAGGGTGTTTAGGGTTCAGGGTTTAGGGTTTAGGGTTTAGGGCTAGGGTTTAGGGCTAGGGTTTAGGGCTAGGGTTTAGGGCTTCATAAACGTTTGGGCTTTTGGTGAAAAAATCCCGTCAACTGCGGCCGAGCAGGCTCTGCTTCCGCTCCAGACGGCGTATGGCGCCGATGATCTCCAGGATCACTTCCAGAAGGGCCTGAAAAGTGTGAGGCTTATAGGGGCTTATAGGGTAGGGTTTACGGGGGCTTATAGGGCTGAATAGGGGTTTCTAGAAGGCTTATAGGGTTTGGGATGGGCTCAGAAGGGCCTGAAAGGTGTGAGGTTTGTAGGGGGCCTATAGGTGTATAGGTACTGTATGAGGGGTTTGTGGGTCTTTTTGGGGTTTATAGGGATTATAGGGGGTGGTGTAGAGTTTATAAGGGGTTTATAGGGGGTTTATACGGAGTTTATCGGCCTGAAGTGTGAGGTTTATCGGGACTTATAGGGTAGGGTTTATAGGGTTTAGGAAGGGCTTATAGGGGTGTATAGTTAAATATAGGGGGTTTATAAGGTTTAGGGTGTTCAGGGTTTAGGGTTGAGGGTTCTTTGAGGTTTGTTTTGAGGTCTTTGGCCTGACTCCGGTTTTGGGGGAGGGGAGAGGGGTGGAGGGTCAAAGAACTCGCAATTGGGGCATGGACATTAAAGTCTACGTAAACCCCAATACCATCGCAGCTCTGACCAACAACTCATGGCACGTGAGTGTGACAGTCGCTAGAAGCTATGCAACCCCGAACAATGTTATGTCAACATCAACTATGCATTCCCCAAAGTTGGATGTTCAACCTTCTACTAGTCAACATCAACTACTCATTCCCCAAAGTTGGATGTTCAACCTTCTACTAACAGTCCTTACTAGGGATTACAGTAGGGGGGGGGGGGTACTGTAATCCCTGTTAAGGACTGCCAGTATAAGGGGGAACATCCCAACCTCCCGAAGCCCCAACCAGAGATGATTGTTGGGGGTTTAGGGTTTAGGGTTTAGGGTTTAGGGTTTAGGGTTTAGGGTTTAGGGTTTAGGGTTTAGGGTTTAGGAAGCCTAAACCCTAAACCCTAAACCCTAAACCCTAAACCCTAAACCCTAAACCCTAAACCCTAAACCCTAAACCCTAAACCAGGGGTGTCATCGCCTGCCGTTCCGTGTGCCCAGCTCGGTCATGCTGTGCGAAGAGCCCTTGCAGCCACTCCTGCATTCTTGTAAGCCCTACTGTAAACCTGAAGCGGTACAAGCCCGAAACCCCAAACCCCAAACCCCAAACCCTAAACCCCAAACCCTAAACCCCAAACCCTAAACCCCAAACCCTAAACCCGAAACCGTAATCCAGGGACTTGGGGATGCTCACAACGCAGACGCAGCACCAGCTAGGCATCCCTGTACGACGAGCCCTGCAACTAAATGCTGAAATTGTTTACACGTATATGCACATCTTAGACTCTCTCTCTCTCTCTATATATATGCATATATTCACGGAAACATATGTACACACATATAAGAACTAATACAGAGACACATACGACATAGATAGTAACACATACAAATAATATGTGTGTATATATGTATCTATGTATATATACACATATATGTGTGTATGAAGCAGGGTTTACATTTCTGTTTTTGGTGTGTGTGTGTGTGTATAAGGTTCCTTTTTAGTATTGGTGAGTGCTTGGATATGACACACATAGCTACACATACAAATAACATATGCATACATAAATGTATGTATGAATATGTGCATACATATATATATATATATGTATGTATGTGAAAATACATATGTCCCAAAACTAATTGTCGTACACATGACTGGAGCCTTTTTTGAGTGGCAAGCCCGAACACCTTCAAACCCTTTGAAAACCCTAGCCTTACTTTGGGTGTAGGGACTAGGGTTTATAGGGTTTCGGCTTTCGGGTTTAGGGGTTGGGAGGCTTTAGGCTTTAGGTGTTTGGGCTAGGGGCTGCTTTGAAGGGAAAGCGCGCCAAACCCGACCCTAAACCCCCAGACCCAAACTCCCCAAAAGCGCGAACCCCCCCCCCCCCCCCCCCCCCACGCCAAAACAACCGTCCTTTGTGGTGTGCTTCTTATCAGGGGATTGCATTGTAGGGCTGCAGTTGATCCCTGAACCCCCAAACCCCAAACCCCAAACCCCAAACCCCAAACCCCAAACCCCAAACCCCAAACCCCAAACCCCAAACCCCAAACCCCAAACCCTAAACCCTAAACCCTGGGAGGGGGTGTCCTGCCCCTTGCGCACATCCTGCAAGGTGAAAAGCACTTCGCCTCGCCACTGCTCCTTCTCGCAACTTGGAGGATGGGCCTAAGCCCAACCCTAAGCCCTAAACCCAAGGGGTTTAGGGTTTAAGGTTTAGGGTTTGGTGTTTGGGGTTTAGGGTTCCCGAGCCCTAAGCCCCAAGCCCTAAACCATAATCCCTGGTCCTGCACGCTCCCAGAGCCCGAGCGCCGGCTTCAAGGGTAAGGGCTTTGGGGGCATGGGGGTTTAGAGTCTTGCGGGCGACGCCCAGGCCCCCAGTTCTGGAAGCCGTCGCTCGCGGGGTCTTCGGGTTTAGGGCGCAGGATGTAGGGCTTAGATTTCCGCATGAAGGGAGCGGATCTTGTTTTGACATGGTCTTGGAGTCCTAAACCCCAAACCCAAGAAGCACAACCCAAAAAATGCCAAAAACCTTTAACCCCCCTAAACCCTAAACCCCTGACCTAAACCCCAAACCCCAAACCCCTAAACCCTAAACGCTAATCCCCAAACCCTAAACCCTAAAGCCTAGGCCCTAAACCCAAAACCAGGTCCTGCAGCCGCGTGAAGGTCTCCACACCTCTCTTGTCCATGGCCCTGTGCTCGTCCAAGCCTGACTCTGCGTGGGAAAAACGAGTTTTCGGAACGTCGGTTTTGGGTTTAGGGTTTAGGGTTTAGGGTTTAGGGTTTAGGGTTTAGGGTTTAGGGAGGTTGTTTGCTGAGGTCTAAGGTCCAGGAGACGATGCAACTAGGGTTTATTGACCTTTAGGGTTTAGGGCTTCAGCCCTTGAGCCCTAAACCCTAAACCGAAAAACCCTAAACCCTAAACCCTAAACCCTAAACCCTAAGCCCGCTTGTCCAGAAGCAGACCCTGAAGCAAGCCGATTGGCCAACTCAGGCCGACCCGAAGCCATCCAAATCAACACTGGACTCATTGTTGGGGGCTTTAAGGGCTTTAAGGGGTGTTCAGGGTTTAGGGTTTAGGGTTTAGGGCTTAGGGTTTAGGGTTCCAAAATTTCCCATACATCGATGCCCTCTGCAACCCATTCCCCGCCCCTAAACCACGGAAGGGTCGCAGCCCACATGTCGAAAACCCTAAACCCTAAACCCTAGACCTTAAAGACCCTGAAACCTAAATCCTCGACCGCAGATTGCGGTGTTTTAGAGCTTAGGGCTTATATAGGCTTTTGGGTGGTGTTTCGGGGCCTAGGGTTTTAGAATCTCAGGCGCATGGCATATCGTAAGCCCGAAGACCAAAAACACCCAAAGTAACCACCAGCTCAAGCTGCTGAAGCCTAAACCCTAAACCCTAAACCCCAAACCCCAAACCCCAACCCCTAAACCCCAAACCCTAAACCCTAAACCCTAAACCCGAAGCCCAAGTCGCTGAAGCCAGTGATCCTCCCCACTTCCTTGAGGTGCTCGCTCCAGTGGCCCTGCGTGGGGGGGACTCTTGCGAGTCTGGAGGTCCGTGAGGGTTTAGGGTTTAGGGTTCAGGGTTTAGGGTTTAGGGTTCAGGGTTTAGGGGAAGCTTCTTGGGACATAGTTGTTGCCAAGAACTTCCTTCTCTCTCTCTCTCTCTCTCTTCAGTTTTGCTTTGTTTGGGGGGGTCTATTTGGTTTGGGCCCAAAACCCTAAACCCAAACCCGTCTAAGCAAATGACAGGAGGGACCTGGGAAACCCTGCAAACCCTCTACTTGGCATGTTCCCCCTTATGCGAACAGTCCTTAATAGGGATTATCATAATCCCTATTAAGGACTGCTAGTATAAGGGGGAACAAACCCTGAACACGGCTTATCGCGACGATATGTCGGGGCCGGCCCTGGTTTAAGGATTAGGGTTGACAGGGTTTAGGGTTTAGGTTTAGGGTTTTAGGGTTTAGGGTTTTAGGGTTTAGGGTTTTAGGGTTTAGGGTTTAGGGTTTAGGGTCGGGTTTAGGGATTTTTGTCTAGCCCTCGCAAGATTGAAGGGTCCAGAGTCTATCGCCCAAGATCGCAGCGCCTCCAATCCATTGGAGGTGATGGCTACCTGCAGAGGAGGTGGAGCCAAGCAAAGCCCTGATTTTGGGTCCTTTGACACCCTACCTGAACCCTAAACCCCCCCAACCAATCTGTAACTTTAAGACGAAGGAATGATAGTAGTAGCCAGGTTTAGGGTTTAGGGTTGGGGCTTTAGGGTTGAGGGCTTGGGGTTAGGGTTTAGGGTTTACCAGCCAGTCACGATAAGGGCAACACCCACAGTAATGGCGAAAAAAACCGCAATCTGAAAGCAAAGCATTTAGCAAACAACCTTCTACGGCTGCACATTCAAACCAAAACCCAACAGAAGCCCTGCACCCAAAAACTAAAAACTCTAACCCCCCCCCCAAAAAAAAAAAAGGAAACCTAAAACCCCTGCAAACCCTATCAACCCTATCAACACTGTCAACACTATAAACCCTAAACCCTAAACCCCAAACGCTAAACCCTAAACCCTAAAGACCTTAAACCGAAAAGACCCTAAACCCAAACCCCAAGCCCTAAACCCTACCTGGGACGCTATTTACCTGCTGTTTAGTAGCATAACCCAGTAAGACTGTAGGTAAAGAGGGGCTAAACAAAGCGCCTCCAGATCAAAGGCGATCCACGAGATCACGCGCCGCTCGTGGGGGCCGAAGCGGTCGAACCACATGAACCTGAGCAGAAGGCGGGGGTTTAGGGTTTAGGGTTTAGGGGTTTAGGGGTTTAGGGGTTTAGGGGTTTAGGGGTTTAGGGGTTTAGGGGTTTAGGGGTTTAGGGGTTTCGGGGTTTAGGGGTTTGGGGTTTGGGGTTTGGGGTTTAGGGCTTAGGGCTTAGGGCTTAGGGTTTAGGATTTAGGGTTTAGGGTTTAGGGTTCAGGGTTTAGGGTTTGGGGTTTAGGGTTTAGGGTTTTAGGGCTTAGGGCCTTAGGGCTTAAGGCTTAGAGCTTAGGGCTTGGGGCTTGGGGCTTAGGGCTTAGCCCACAAGGCTGAAATGCAACACCTGCCACTCCCTATGACTATGATCTTTGCATCCCAAACATTCTGCAGTCCAGTTCTTGCAGACCCTAAGCTCCAAACTACCCCTCACCGAAATTTGAACGGCCTTTTCGTCCGCAACCCCGCCAACCGCAGAACGCTAAACCCTAAACCCTGTAAAACCCTATAAACCCTCTTCCACAGCCCCGCAGGCCGCAGAACCCTCTAACCCTCTAAACCCTCTAAGCCGTCTAAAACCCTCTAAGCCCTCTAAAACCCTCTAAACCCTCTAGACCCTCTAGACCCTCCAAACCCTCAACCTTCCACCCCGGAGTCAGGAGGCGGAAGTTCCTCGCGCATCTTCTTCAGTGCCGCCGCCACCGCGGCGCGGGCCCTGGCGCCCCATTCGGGCCCAGCATGGGCGTCCTGAGGTTTAGGGTTTAGGGTTTAGGGTTTAGGGTTCAGGGTTCAGGGTTCAGGGGGCCCTTGCACCCCGTTCGGGCCCAGCATGGGACAACTCTTGAGCCTTTGGCTTTGGAGCTGTAGGGCTTAGGGTCTTAGGGCTTTGGCGCTTGGATGTTTTTTCTTAGGTACATTGGGTTTTTGGGTTTAGGATTTTAGGGAGAGGTGGGGTGTTTACTCTTAGTATCGCCAGAGACATCTTACATAATAAACACACACCGATAGTTTAACGGAACCGTGCCATACAAGCACTTAGCCATAACAGCAATACAAGCCCTGA
Source organism: Symbiodinium natans (assembly GCA_905221605.1). Taxonomy (NCBI): domain Eukaryota; class Dinophyceae; order Suessiales; family Symbiodiniaceae; genus Symbiodinium; species Symbiodinium natans. The sequence goes on from CAJNDS010000002.1 coordinate 17,952, forward strand.
GCATTTTAACGGGTACCCCAAACCCTAAACCCTAAACCCTAAACCCTAAACCCTAAACCCCAAACCCTGACTTAGGGGACCTGCAGCCTTACTTGGAGGTTCATGGTACTTATTAAGCAATTATCACTGTACTTCTAACCCACTTCTAAGCCCCTTGAGTTCCCAAATGTGGTTAAATTGGGTTATAAGTACAGCTAGTATCACTGTACTTATAACCCACGTTCTAAGCCCCTCAAGTGCCCAAATGCAGTTGTTATTGGGTTATAAGTACAGTGATTACTGGGTTAATAAATACCATGAACCTCCAAGTATTCCTCTTATCGGGAAGCCCAAACAATGCTTGGATGTGTGTTTTTTTGCAAAATTTATCGTCCAACTTCCCAGGGGGGTACTCCAGGCAAGCCTATGAGACTATCGAGTCATGAGAATCACTTATGAAACCCTTGATCAGCCGTAGAATGCTGCCTACACTCACATAAACCGTTCTAAACCCTTATCTACCCTTACTACAATCCCTTCTCCAACCTGCTGACACCGAAGCCCTAAACCCTAAGCCCTAAGCCCTACACCCTAAAACTCTAAAACCCTAAACCCTAACCCTAAACCCTAAACCCTAAACCCTAAACCCTAAACCCTAATCCCCAAAAAGGGCCGAGCTGCGGGCTCCGTTCCTTTGGAGAAGGCGGTGGTGCCTCGCAGGTCGCTGGGGTCGATGAGGCCCAGCTGTCGCATGGCCACGCGCGTGAAGATGGGTCCCAAGAAGTCAACCTGCTGGGGGTGATCTGGGAGTTAGGGTTTAGGGTTTAGGGCTTAGGGTTTGGGGTTTAGGGTTTAGGGTTAGGGTTTGGGTCTCTTCCCAAAGAGTCTACCTGCTGCTGGGTGATCTGGGACACAGAGTCTGGGGTTTAGGGTTTAGGGTTTAGGGCTAGGGTTTAGGGCTAGGGTTTAGGGTTTGGGGCTTTAGGCGTTTACGGCACTGGGGTCTCGGGTTTTAGGGCTTTCGCGTTTCGGGTAGCCTCAACCCAAGAACCTGACAGGGTTTGGGGTTGAGGGTACAGTCATCCCTAAATCAGACCAGTCCCCCTCCCACAGCACACAACCTTGCTATGATTCTAAGGGATCCCTTGTTGCGGGTTGGCTACTCTATGAGGGATTCCTGTTTAGGGGTTGGTTACTTTAGAAGGGATTCCTTTTGGGGGTTTAGGGTTTAGGGTTTAGGGTTTAGGGTTTAGGGTTTAGGGTTTAGGGCACCAACCGAGCCACAAAAGGGCAAAGTGTACCACTGTGCTACAGAGGATCAACCCAAGGTGGCTACGGGAACCTGACGAAGTCTAGGGTTTAGGGTTTAGGGTTTAGAGTTTAGGGTTTAGGGTTGAGGGTCCCCTGAACTCTGGCAAAGGTCAGCAGAGCCCCCAAACCCTGGGAGTCTAGGGTCTAGGGTCAAGGGTTTAGGGGTTTTGGGTAAAACCTAAACACAAGATACAATAGACCCTAAGCTCTAAGCCCTCCTCCAATCCTAGGTCAAAGACGACACAAGCCGTGACGCCCGGGGATTGAAGGCGCCCCGGCCCCAACACATTCTGTGTGAAGAGGTGGATGAGCCCTGAAACTCGATATACGTAGTGGTTCCCAGTACTAGGGAACCTAGGAATAACAGGGTACCCATTCTTTTGGGTTTAAAGGGGGTACAAGGGAATCAAACCCTAAAACAAAAAGGGAATAAGGGCCTACTCTGGGTCCTAGCCCTTACTCCTAAACCCTAAACCCTACTAGTAAAGAATTGGGGAGTTTTAGGGTTTGGGCTTCAGGGTACAATGCAAGGGTCTGCTAAGTACTGCCTGCCTCATTCGCCATTATGAAGTAGCAATCAGACTTCCAAAGCAACAACTCGTCGGTCAATACGCTTCGGCGAAACTTTTCTGTCAACATGTTCTCAGACTAAAAACCTATACAATTTCTGTACACTCTGAACCCTGAACCCTAAAATCCTGAACCCTATTAACCCCGACGACCCAAAAATCCTGAACCACTCTGAACCCTGAACCCTAAACCCAAAACCCTACACCCTAAACCCCAACGCCCCTTAGCCTCAAACCCGTAAACCCTAAAACCCCTCAACCCTAAACCCTAAACCCTATAAAGCCTATAAACCCACCTGGAGCTCATCGATCAAGCGCTGGGCGGCACGGCGAGCGGACTCCAGGGGCGAGAGCCTGCCCAGGAGCTGGGCAGAGGGGTGTGTGTTTAGGGTTCAGGGTTCAGGGGTTTTGGGGTTTAAGGTTTAGGGCTTGGGGTTTTAGAGTTCAGGGTCCGCCGACCCTGGCGGCGTGTTGGATGGGAAAAGGAGCCTACCCCCCCTCCCTACCCCCCCCTTCCACCCCCTCCCCCCCCCCTCCCCCTACCCCCCCCTACCCCCCCACCCCCCCCCAACCCCCCCCCCACCCCCCCCCAACAGGAACCGCAAACAAAATCACCAAACCCCAAACCTTGAACTTATTCTCCTGCGGGGTCGGCGGCTCTTAAATTTAGGGCTAGGGGTTTGTGATTGTAGGGTCTAGGGTTTAGGGCTTAGGGTTTGTTTAGGGTGTAGGCTTTGGGGCTGCATAGGCTTCTCAAGGTTTGGCTTATATGGTTTGGGGGTTCAGGGTGGGTTCGGGAGGGGGACTTGCCTGTCCATGGCTAATATTCCTACACATGATCCTCTTGAAAACACAAAATATCCCAAGGGCCCCGAGCATGGGAAATATGAACTTTGCCCAGGGTTTAGGGTTAAGACCTGGCTAAAGTTTTGGGGCAAGGTGATTGGATGAGTTGGAGGTTGGCACGGTGTTGAACAGCGCGCATTTTGACTCTGGGTTGTGCGGTTTTAGGGCTGAGGGCTGAGGGATTTTGGGGGTTTGGGTTGGTCCCTAAACCCTAAACCCTAAACCCCTCATTAAGCCCCGGGGCCTTAACAGCCCCTCCCACGACTGCCTCTCCGGCAGGCGGTGGGCAGCACTCAAGTTGCCGTGTGTGGCAGGGCCGGCATTCCTTGAGGTCCGGTTTTTTTGCAAACCCTGAGCCCTAAACCCTAAACCCTAAACCCCAAACCCTAAACCCGAAACCCTGTTGCGGTGCAGGATCCAGCTGTGGTCGTTAGGCTTTAGGGCTTATTGGTCCCCATGGTGGTTGAAGCCCAAAACCCTAAACCCTAAACCCTAAACCCTAAACCCTAAACCCTGAAGGTACAGTCTAGGGTTGAAGGTTTCGGGTTCAGGGTTACAGGGTTGAGGGTTCAAGGTTGGGATGTTCCCCCTTGTACGAACAGTCCTTAATAGGCATTATGGTACCCCCGAGGATCCCTTTCAGGACTGTTAGTATAAGGGGGAACATCCCAAGCTTAAGGGCGTTACGAAGGTCCGCTATAAATCGGACTAAACCCTAAAACCCTACACCCTACACCCTAAACCCTAAACCCCAAACCCTACACCCTGGCGCCCAGCATCAGCAGCTTTATCGGCGCAGCCACTGCAGCCTCTCGGTTCTTCAGCAGGCGAGAGCCCTGAATTACGCGAGCCCCCCTTTGGTTACCCTAGACGACGATATGGAACATGCTGAAACCCTAAACCCCAAACCCTTAAACCCTTAAACCCTTAAACCCCTAAACCCTAAACCCTAGACCCCAATATGCTGAGGCCAAAGCCCCAAACCAAATAAAGCAGCAGCATGCCTCTGATAGAAGCCACCTAAGGGAAAACCCTTGCAGGGCTAAGGGTTCAGGAACTACTTGGAGGTTCATGGGCTTAGGGTTTAGGGTTTAGGGTTTAGGGTTTAGGGTTTAGGGTTTAGGGGCTCCGGAAAGTCTAAACGATCTTTGGCCCAAAGCTCAAAAGTCCCAGTACACGCCGAACTTCATCCCGAAGAGCAATTCAAGACTTAACGAAGTAGATCCTTCAAACATGCTCAAACTTACTTAATAGCCCCACGGGAAGAACACAAATGCTGGCCTGAGTACACCCCCTAGACCCCAAAAAACAGCATAGCTGAGGTAGCGCCAGTGGGAACACTTAGCTACGCGAGCGCTCGCTATACGAACCCTGACTCTCAACCCTAAACCCTAAACCCTAAACCCAAACCCTAAACCCTAAACCCTAAACCCTAAACCCTAAACTCTTAAGCTTAAGCCTGAGTGCTCAGCTTAAGCCTTCTTACGTACAGGAGCGTACCACACCTTGACGGGAATGTAAACACATGACCTTCTAAGTCTTACCTAGAGGTAAATGGTAATTATAGAATATAATTACAGCCATTTACAGGTAAGTGCATGTCTGTATACAAATATTCTTTAATATTTCTATAGACAGTACTGTCAGTATTAATACAAGTATTATTGTTAGCCCTAAACCCAGGTCATCAAACCCGGATCAGAAAATGGACCCTCGAGTGCTCGTGGCCAGCCAAAGGCCTTGGAGCCAAAAATTACTCGGGAACAGCGCGTTTTTCTTTGTCTGGCCTTGCTAAACCGTGGTGGAAGCCAAAAATTACTCCAAAGCAGTGCGTTTCTCTTTGTGTGGCTTGTCTGAAGCTCTTTCGAAGGTCTGAAAAGCTCTTTCGAAGGTCTGAAGGAGGCTGAAAGCTTTTTCGAAGGTCCCAGGGAGGCTCCGTGAGGGGTACCCCAGGATTCGGGAAAAATGGCTCGATTCCTAGTTAATTTTAAATAGATTTTAAATAGCGGAAATTACCCCCTGATTTTCTAAAATTCTGGTCTTCTTGTCAGTAGCCCAGGAGAAGGTGAGCTCCCCTCTGCCTTGTCAAACCCGGATCAGAAAATAGACCCTCGAGTGCTCGTGGCCAGCCAAAGGCCTTGGAGCCAAAAATTACTCGGGAACAGCGCGTTTTTCTTTGTCTGGCCTTGCTAAACCGTGGTGGAAGCCAAAAATTACTCCAAAACAGTGCGTTTCTCTTTGTGTGGCTTGTCTGAAGCTCTTTCGAAGGTCTGAAAAGCTCTTTCGAAGGTCTGAAGGAGCTGAAAGCTTTTTCGAGATCCCAGGGAGGCTCCGTGAGGGGTACCCCAGGATTCGGGAAAAATGGCTCGATTCCTAGTTAATTTTAAATAGATTTTAAATAGCGGAAATTACCCCCTGATTTTCTAAAATTCTGGCCTTCTTGTCAGTAGCCCAGGAGAAGGTAAGCTCCCCTCTGCCTTGTCAAACCCGGATCAGAAAATAGACCCTCGAGTGCTCGTGGCCAGCCAAAGGCCTTGGAGCCAAAAATTACTCGGGAACAGCGCGTTTTTCTTTGTCTGGCCTTGCTAAACCGTGGTGGAAGCCAAAAATTACTCCAAAACAGTGCGTTTCTCTTTGTGTGGCTTGTCTGAAGCTCTTTCGAAGGTCTGAAGGAAGGCTGAAAGCTTTTTTGAAGGTCCCAAGGAGGCTCCGTGAGGGGTACCCCAGGATTCGGGAAAAATGGCTCGATTCCTAGTTAATTTTAAATAGATTTTAAATAGCGGAAATTACCCCCTGATTTTCTAAAATTCTGGCCTTCTTGTCAGTAGCCCAGGAGAAGGTGAGCTCCCCTCTGCTTTGTCAAACCCGGATCAGAAAATGGACCCTCGAGTGCTCGTGGCCAGCCAAAGGCCTTGGAGCCAAAAATTACTTGGGAACAGCGCGTTTTTTTTTGTCTGGCCTCGCTAAATCGTGTTGGAAGCCAAAAATTACTCCAAAACAGTGCGTTTCTCTTTGCGTGGCCTCTCTGAAGCTCTTTCGAAGGTCTGAAGGAGGCTGAAAGCTTTTTTGAAGGTCCCAGGGAGGCTCCGTGGGGGGTACCCCAAGATTCGGGAAAAATGGCTCGATTCCCAATTAATTTAAAATAGATTTTATATGGCGGAAATTACCCCCTCATTTTCTAAAATTCTGGCCTTCTTGTGGGGATAGCCCAGGAGAGGGTAAGCCACCCTAAGCACCAGTCAAACCCGGATCAAAAAATGGACCCTCGAGTGCTCGTGGCCAGCCAAAGGCCTTGGAGCCAAAAATTACTCGGGAACAGCGCGTTTTTCTTTGTCTGGCCTTGCTAAATCGTGGTTGAAGCCAAAAATGAAGCCCAGTCAAACCCGGATCAAAAAACGGACCCTCGAGTGCTCGTGGCCAGCCAAATGCCTGTAGCCAAAAATTACTCGGGAACAGCGCGTTTTTCCTTGTCTGGCCTTGCTAAATGGCTTCTCTGAAGCCACCCTAAGCCCCAGTCAAACCCGGATCAAAAAATGGACCCTCGAGTGCTCGTGGCCAGCCAAATGCCTGGAGCCAAAAATTACTCGGGAACAACACGTTTTTCTTTGTCTGGCCTTGCTAAATCGTGCTTGGGGCCAAAAATTACTCCAAAACAGTGCGTTTCTTTGTGTGTGGTCTCTTTAAGTGCGTTTTTCTTTGTCTGGCCTTTCTAAATCGTGCTTGGAGCCAAAAATTACTCCAAAACAAGGCGTTTTTCTGTGTGGAGTACCCCACAGGAGGGGGTAAGCCCCCCTAAGCCACCCAAAGGCCTTAGCAAGCCGACTTTCTAGTCTTACCTAGAAGTAAATGGTAATTATGGAACATAATTACAGCCATTTACTGTGTAAGTGCATGGTCTTTTGTTTCTCACATTTTCTGTAATCTCTTTACCAGACACTATTATCAATATTAGCGACGCTTAAGAACTTAAGCGTCCTACAGATGCTTTGGGTGGCATCCTGGGGTGGGAGAAAGTAGAGCTCCATGTACATGACGGAACTCTTTTGCGCTGAAGGTTTCGGACGTCCGTCTCTCTTTCCATACACTACGCATGTTAAATCGACAAGCCCTAAACCCTAAACCCTAAACCCTAAACCCTAAACCCTAAACCCTCCCAACCTCGGCCGCTGGCTCTGCCATGCCCTGGAGCCCCTGATCCCGGCCGATGATGGCTTCGAGGGCATGGACCACCTCTTGTGTTCTTGGTTTCTTCTTTGGTTTAGGGTTTAGGGTTTAGGGTTTAGGGTTTAGGGTTTAGGGTTTAGGGTTTAGGGTTTAGGGTTTAGGGTTTAGGGTTTAGGGTTTAGGGTTTAGGGTTCAGCATCTCAAGTCCGAGCATTCACTAGTCAAGCAGCTTGTCAAGCGTTGGAAAAAAACCCACCCGCCCACGAAACCCATAACATTGAGAAAATACAAAGTTCACTCAATACATTCCTAGTAGTTAGTTTTTAACGGACCCAAAACCCGAAATCTAATCTAAGGCCCACAATAGGCCCTTTATGCTCTTAGGGCCTTAAACCCTACGGTTTAGAAGCCCCTATCGGTGAAGGCTCGGTTTTGGTCCAAAATCCACAGAACGAGAGGCTCGATTTCAGTACTAAAAAACCGCATTTTTAACTGGGACCCGGGCCGATCCTGGGGTCCCCCCTCATTTGGGGTGTTTTTGGAGGCAAACTTTCCCTCTCAAGGGGGGGTCGGAGTTTGAGGCAAGCGGGGGTCTACGAAGACTATTTTGCTTTTAAAATTGAAAAGTGCGACCCCCCCTTGACCAAAGCTAGGCTGTGAAAAGGTCGCAGGAGCGTTCATCAGAACTGAGGGAAAAATCCTGAAACACATTGAAAAACTTTCAAAAACTTTACAAAACATTGAACAATTTGAAAAACCTTGAAAAGCCTTGAAAAACTTGAAATTCTTGAAACCGGTGAAGGCTCGGTTTGGTCAAAAACCCAGAAAACGAGAGGCCACCCAGAACCGTCGATTTCAGTACTAAAAAATCGCATTTTTAACTGGGACCCGGGCCGATCCGGGGGTCCCCCTCATTTGGGGTGCTTTTGGAGGCAAACTTTCCCTCTCAAGGGGGGGGTCGGAGTTTGAGGCAAGGGGGGTCTCCGAAGACTATTTTGCCTTTAAAATTGAAAAATACGACCCCCCTTGACCAAAACTAGGCTGTGAAAAGGTCGCGGGGCGGCCTTTATCAGAATTGAGTGCTACAAGCCCTGAAACATTCTGAAAAACATTGAAAAACCTTGAAAAACTCAGGGAAAAGGAATTCACCATTGCCCACTTTTGAGGCCGAAATTCACCATTGCCCATCACCGTTGCCCACTTTCGAGGCCAGGAAAGTTGCCCACTTTTGAAGCCAGGAAAGTCACCGTTGCCCACTTTTGAGGCCAGGAAAGTCACCGTTGCCCACGTCACCGTTGCCCACTTTTGAGGCCAGGAAATGCACCGTTGCCCACTCTTTTGAGGCCGAAAATCACCGTTGCCCACTTTTGAATTAGGGTTTAAATTCATTATGATAAAGGGGTTTAGGGTTTAGGGTTTAGGGTTTAGGGTTTAGGGTTTAGGGTTTAGGGTTTAGGGTTTAGCGTTGTTCTTGATTTTTCTTTCCGTAAAAAACACTTTTTAATGCTTAGAAATATATATTTTAATTGTTGCTTGTGTCTCTGGTTTCTGATTTCTTGTTTTATGTTTGCTTTTATCTCTTCTCTTGTTTTTGCTTGTGCCTGTGTTTGTCGTTTTTCGTTTTTGTTTTTTTTATACTTGTGTTTATGTTTGCTTTTGTTTTTGTGTTTGTTTGTATTTCGGCTTCGGCTTTGTATTTCTGCTGTTTGTGTGTTTGTCTGCTTCTATGTCTGTTTCTTCGCTTGCCTTTTGTTTGAGTTTTTGTCTTTGTGTGTTGATTGGTTGGATTGTTCGTTGGTTTCTGTTTTTCGGATCGCGTTGGCTTTCTGAGGAGATGATGCCGGCAGCCCTTACGTCTCTTTATGCCAGTTGCCATAGCTACACAATCCCCAACCCTCTAGACCCGCAAGCCGCTAAACTAGACCTCCAAACCTAAACTTTCAACCCTTAACCCTTAAACCCCAAACGCTTACTAACTTCTAGTGTGTGGGGTTGCTGGCACACCCGAAACCCTGCACCCTCTAGGTTGCAGGTACGGTCTGCGGTTGGGAGTGCGAGGTGTGGCGTTTAGGCTGGTGGAGGGACCTCTTGCTTGGCACCAGACCCAAAACTCCCCACACCTGAAACACCCTAAAAGCCCTATAAGGAAACTCAAAAGCAACCTTCAAAACCATAACAAAAAAACAAGTAGAAATCTGCAGAAAAACAAATGAAAACCCCTGAAAGCTCGCAACAGTTCTTCCTTGTGCGTCCGCGGCGCTCGCTGAAAGACGCGCTCCTGGAATGTTCCTGGACTCGCGGAAAAGGGCCCACGCAATACGTGTCGGGGTTTAGGGTTTAGGGTTTGGGGGTTTGGGGGTTTAGGGTTTCGGGTTTAGGGTGCAGGGTTTAGGGCTTGGGCGGTTTTCAAGCACCTAGAACTTCCTGAAATGGAAGGGAAAGTGTTCGCATTGGGAGTTGCCTTCAGAGAGCTCCCAAGGCCCTTGGATGAAAAGTAGGTTGCCGAAAACGACTGAACCTCCCCATCAGGGCAGGTCCGGTGCTTTCCTGTTTTCCTAAACACTAAACCCTAAACCCTAAACCCTAAACCCTAAATCCCAAACCCCAAACCGGAAGGGAAGGGTTCGGGTTTAGGGTTTAGTCTGGCCGGAGGTCTCTCCAAGGACGGCCACAGATGCAGCTCCTCCCGCTGCGGCCAGCAAGCCTCAACGCCGGAAATCGCTTGAGAGAATCGGTGTTTTCATGGGCTGTTAGTTGGCCTAAACCCTAAACCCTGAACCCTGAACCCTAAACCCTAAACCCTAAGCAATTCAACCCTAAACCCTGAACCTTAAAGCCGATTCCTGAGCCGTTGACAAGGTGTGAGGAAGCTTCAGGGCCTTAGGGTTCTCTTTAGGGTTAGGGTTTAGGGTTTAGGGTTAAGGGTTCAGGGTTCAGGGTTCACGGTTTAGGGTTTAAGGTAGACATCACAGGGGTTTAGGGACTAGGGTTCGGGGTTTGGGGTTCAGAGTTCAGGGTTTGGGGCATAAGGTCAGGGTTTAGGGTTTAGGGTTTAGGGTTTAGGGTTTAGGGTTTAGGGTTTAGGGTTTAGGGTTTAGGGTTTAGGGCTTAGGGTTTAGGGTTTGGGGCTTGCGGTTCAGGGTCTGAGGCGCCTACTTTTGTAATTAGAACCGGATGGGTTGCATGTGTTGCCACGTGTCGCGTCAAACCCAAAAAACCTAAACCCGAACACCCCGAACACCCCAAGGCAACAAACCCCCCAAACCGAAACCCTGAACCATCAAATCCCTAAACATGTGAATCCGTTGTCTGGTATCCTTGGGGAACTAAAGGTTAACCGCTGTGATGGTAAAAGGAATATAAGACCCCAAAAAGAATAAAGATTCCCGACTCTACTACTAAGCTTAAACACTCAGAACATCAAGAAGAAGATCAGACAATCAGGCTTTCAGAATGATCCGGGGGTTGAGTCCCAATCAGGGTCCCTTCTACAAAGCGAACCTCCCAAAAGCACTGCCAAGTTGGAGGTTACCTAGTCTACTATTAAGTAAGGCCCCTGAAGCCTTACTACTAGTTGCTTGAGAACACCCCAAGAAATAATCCTCCTTGTAAGGGCAATATCGGATTTGTTTAATGTTTTTTGGGTTTCTTAAGCAAATAGTAGCTAAAACTCCCCAACCAAGAATTGCTTAGCGCGTCATTCTTGAGATCCCAAGCTTCTACTCGAGGCTCCTGGGGTAAATGGAGAGAACTAACACTAAACCCCTAAACCCTAACACACAGAGACCCTAAACCCGAAACCCCAGCCCCTAAACCCTGAACCCTAAACCCTAATCAACACCTGAAACCCACAACCCCCATTGTTCTGACACCCACAAAACCCCTAAGCCCCAAAACCCTGAACATCCTACAGCCCTGAACCCTAATGTTGTAATCTGATTAGTGTGGGCCCCCGGAATTGTGAAAAAAACCGAAAAACTATTCAGAGGGATCTATTTGAGGAGGACCCCCGGAATTGTGAACAAAAAAATCGGGCGATGCAAAATTTCAGCCAGGCTAAACATCCTAAAACCCACAAACCCTGAACCCTACACCCTAAACCCTAAAACGCACAAACCCGCAACCCTACAACGCGTTTTGTTAATTTTTTTTCTTTTTGGGGGGGGGGGGGTCATTGCATGGGACCCTAGGGGAATACTACTAGTAATACTTCCGACCCCTATAGTAAACCAGGACACCCTAAGCCCTAAACCCTAAACCCTGAACCCTAAACCCTAAACCCTAAACCCTAAACCCTGAACCCTAAACCCTAAACCCTGAACCCTAAACCCTAAACCCTAAACCCGAAACCCGGACCAGTGGCGTTGACGACCTGGACCAACTCCCACCCTTCGTACTTGCGCATGCGGATGAGGTTCAGGAAGTGGTCCTTGCTTGGGGTGTAGGGTTTAGGGTTTAGGATTTAGGGTTTAGGGTTTAGGGTTTAGGGGTTAGGGGCTTAGGTTTTCGGGTTTGGGGTTTGGGGTTTGGGGTTTGGGGTTTGGGGTTTGAGGTTCAGGAAATGGGCCTTGTGTAGCGTTTCAGGGTTCAGGGTTTCGGGTTTGAGGTTTTACAGTAGGAGGGTTTGGGGTTTTGAGCGGCTTTAGGTTTAGGTTTAAACGCAGGAGTATATAACCCCTTCCCCCTAATACAAGACCCCCCCCCAACTTTAAATACTATTTTTCCCGGACCCTGCCGGCACCCAGCCCAATACTAAACCTGTTTGAGAATTGAGCCATTACTGTTTCAGGGTTTAGGGCTGAAGGCTGACAGGATTAGGACTCAGGGCTCAGGGCTTAGAGGGTTTAAGGCTTTGGTTAGGCTTCGGAATTCAGGTTTTAGGGTTCAGCCCCCCCCCCCCCCCCCCCCTAATTTTTAATATTTCTAGCCCAGGCGGATTTCAGATAGGGGGGGGGATTTAGAATTAATGAGGGGGAAGGGATTACTACGAATTCGTCGTTGAAGATGCAATACCTTGCTCCAGCAGTATCTCCAAGCGTGGCTACGCCGCCCTGGCGTGAATGTATGCCCCCGCGCAGCCGGCGAAGAAGCGCAATCGAGCACAGGGAATCTTGTGCTCGATCCAGGTCTTGGGGTTTCGTTTGTGCCAGTCGAGTTCTGCCGCGCAAGAAGCTTGCAGCTGCCTTCCGCTTGGAGGACAGCCACAGAACTGCAAAGAGGACGGGGAAGAAGCTTTCTTTTCCCTCTTTAGCCCGGCGCGTGCAGTGCAAGCAGCTGCGATCCGATTGGGCTCTGTGAGTCTGTGAGATCTTGTGTCCTGGCAGAAGCTACCTGGACACCGCCGCAACAGCGCAACATCTTAGGGTATATAGCTACATGGCCTCTTAGTATCTATACTCCCCTTGCAAGGTAGGCCGTTTTAGTTATCGGACTTACTGAGAACTTAGCAAAGTTACAGGACTTGTCTTGGACTTATCTTGACCTTATCTTGAACTTATCTTGAACTTATCTCGAGCCTGATATCAAACAAAATAAGTTCGGGATAACTTCTCTATATAAGTGGTTGCCGTTTTTTTCATATACACTGCGATTTCTTTCTACATCAAAGTTTCCTTTCAAAAAGGCACCCCACAGCAGGAAAGCGCACCGCCCTCTGCGATCGACCGCCATGTCAAAGAATGCGTGTGACAAGTTGCAACATGTGTGTATAACAGCGGCTCGACCGCCAACTCTCAAACTGCGGATCGACCGCCATGGAATGCATGTGACAAGTTGCAACATGTGTGTATAACGGCGGCTCGACCGCCAACTCTCAACCAGTTATTATGCGTGCTGCCGCGTGCTCACGCATTTTTCACCGCAGGATGGTGATGTGTGCCTCTTCGGGCCAGAACCAGGAAACGGCATGCAAGGCAGCGAGCTCAGGCCCCTCGACCACACGCTGCTCTCCACCACGCTGGCAGGTGACGGCGCAACACGTCTGGGAAACCTTGCTTGCGATGTTTAAACTTTAAACCAAGTTGAACAACAAAACGCTATAGAGGAAAAATGTGGTGTGCCAGGCCAGAAGCAATGGGCAGTTGCTGAACCAGCAGTTGGACGCCATGCGCACGCTGCAAGCACAATCGAACCAAGTAAAAGTTGCTGCCGCAGATCGCCACATCATCCCTTCGAAAGAGTCGGCCGTTCAACTGGCACTTCGTGCTGGCGGTGCCTTCCAAGCCCAACTCGGCCCGAACCGTATCGGCTGCGATGAGAGGCGGCAACAACCGCGTTGCATCCGCAGCATCCATCAAATCAAATCTTTGTTGGGAGAGCATTGTCCGAAGCAGACTCATTGACAAAGCGCCTGTGCCATGCTTGAATAGAGAAGCATGGTCATTCGCGATGCGTCTCTTGTATCGCCTGTGCCGCGACTCGGCCGGAAACATGTCCACATATACTCCCAGCTGTCCAAGTTGGCTTGGATGATGCAAACGAAAGTGGTGCTTGGGTCTATACGCGCCTCAGCACGGAAAGCAAAAAGAAAAAACACATTTTCCACATGCATAAACTAAAACATTTTCAGGTTTCAATAATCACACTCCGGACCCTGCCTGGGTACGCCGCAGCGAAGGCAGCCTGGTGGGCAGCCTGCGCGGCCTCAAGCTGCGCCAGGGCGATGGAGGGCCTGCAAGCTTGCAAGCGGCAACCTCATGGCTTCATTTCCCCCCATGAGCTGCTCTGCATAGTACGCCAACAGCGCGAAGGCATCCATACATGCTGCAGCAGAGTTTTTGTATAGACTGCCTTCCCAGAAGACGGCATCAAAGAGGCGTCCCGCCCAAGCCTTCCCGCTTCGGTCTTTGTAGCACCGCTTCCATCCAGAAGCCACCACTGCCTCCCGCAGCATCTCCAGTGAAAACTGGGATTTCTGCTCCATTTCCGCACGGAACAACAACAGCTCCGAAGAGACCACGCCATTGGCGAAGTAGTTGTGGCACGGGTCAAAGAGCACGCAGGAGGGTGGAAGGAGCGCACGCGCATCAGGCTGTGCCAGCAAGGCCTGCGGCGCAACCGCAAAGCCGAAGAGCTTGTCCCTCTCTTTGCGAGCGGCTTCGCTCCTGCAAACCTCGGACAGAAACTGGTCATACAAAGCGAAGAGTTCCCCGTCGCGCAGCTCTTCGCATAGAGCAAACTCGGCGCATTCAATGGTCTGGAAGTACTTGTCTGCCCTTGCAGCCGTGCTTGTTTTCATCAGGACGTTCTGGCATCGCAAGCATGGCTTCAGTGCACTTGCGCCTTTGGCCATATACGTCGACGCCAGGCCCTCATAATCCCCGAGCAGGCCACGAAGACGAAGGCGCTGCCACTTCTCGCCGAGCAAGAAGCCAAAGTCCAGGCACTGCGCGGCAAGGTTTCGCAAGATCTCAACCATGACTGCCGAAATGCCAGCCTCAGTTTTTTGAAGCTCTGCGTGCGGCACCGCCGCCACAGTGAGCCAGTTCACTTCGTGAACTTGCGTGCCATCCAGAAGTGCAGCGTACACAAAGCACATCTTCTTCCGCGAGCCCGTCGCCAAAACGTTTCCTCCTGTGCACTCGTCGTGGCACAAGATCCAGTCTAGAGTTTCAGGCCAAGCACTTACCCGACGCTGCATGCTGGGAGAGCTGTCAAAAAGAAAGCGTAGAACTGCGGCAAGGTCGGCGCAACCGACTTTCAAGCCTTGCACAGTGATCATGTTGAAGCACGACTCCGCGTCAGCAGCTGCAATGCGCACATCCTTCCGCCATGTGCGAGCTGAGACAATGCGGGCGTCCTGCGGCAACCGCGCGAGCACTTGCGCGGCCGCAGTCGCCGAAATATTTGGTTGCGGCTGCAGACGTGCTCGCTTGGAGCGCGGCATGCGGCGTGCCAGCAGCTGCGCCCAACTCACACAGCTTGCGCAGCTCCGCGGCTCCACCGCCACATGGCGGCGAAAGACAAATGCTCTGGCCAGAATACATTGCGAAGTTTGTTGGCTGTGTCCACATGCAAGGTGTATATACATGAAAGACAAACACTACCCTGCCCCGCTGCTATGTATAAAGAGCATTTTCCTTGGGCTGCGAGAATGGGTCGAAGCATGCCATGGAGAGCGGCGCAACCGCCCGCGTGGACATGCGAATGGCGGCACGACCGGGCCTGCAGGCACGCCTCTTGTCAGCGCTCCAGTCTCTCCCGTCTATTCCACGCGTGCAGCCGCATGGCCTGCTTGGACCTGTGAACGAGGTGGCGGCAGTGCGAGGCAAAAGCCATCAAGTTCTTCCGCGGCACGACCGCGGGCGCGAAGCCGCGCAGCAAGGCATCGCCGAACAACAAGCGCCTGGCAGCCGCCCATGGCTCGCTCCAACTCGTCTGCCATGCCGATATCGACGTGTTCCCACTGGCAGGCTTCTGCCAGCTGCTGCTGGAACCACCCGAAGCGCGCCACGGCGCGGCTCCAGTACACCTCGCGAACCTTGTACCTTTCCGGCGGCGCGACCGCCCAGTACAGGTGCGGCGCGTCCGCAGCAGGCGGCGCGTCCGCAGCAGCAGGCGGCGCAGCCGCTCCCGGCACATCATCCATGTCGTCGTCCATGCACAGCTCGAGGTCTTCAAAGGACTCCACTTGGAAGGGCCGCCGCGGAATCTGCTTCCCATGGCTCTGTCGTGGCCTGGGACGGGTCTGGCAGCCAATGCGGCGAGTCCTCGCCATCGCCAGCAAATTCCGGCTCCACCGGAGCGTTTGTGCTCGCTGCAGCTGGCTGGGACTGGGACGGACCTGCAGCTGGCTGCGAGGCAGGGGAAGCGTCCTCAGCCGCTTGCGTTGTCGCGGCCGGGCGACGGGCAGGGCGATGCCATGGCAGCCGGCGCTGGCGAGGCGAGCGCGCAGCCCGCAGCAACAGCGCGCGTGGGGTCAGGCGCGGACGCCGGCGCACCACCATGGCGCTCGTGCAGCTGGGCCCTTGCAACCAAAACTCTGCAGAACCCCTGCACGCATGCATGGGCTCTATATATACATATATATATATACAACATGTGCACGTAGACTTCTCCATTTTGCACATCCCCTTGCAGCTCTTCAGCTGTTGCCGCAACTTTGCTCGAAGCTGAATGCGTGGGCTGCCTTTTGAGGAACGAATGCGCTATTACAGAACAAAACAGCAGTTACACAGAACCAAACCACACATGCATGCAGCATGATGCCCCGAAATTCAGCCCGAGAAGGATGCGACGGCATCCCAGCACCAAAACACAGATGCGGCGCAACCGCAACAGGAACGGCGCAACCGTGCTAAAGCCCAAGTCTGTGCTGAAAAAACACAGGTTGCGTGGGCCATGGTGAAGAAACTTGTCAAGCTCAGTCAGGCGTTGTCCTTGCCCGTGGCTTTCGCCTTCGCCTTTCTCGTGGCTTTCGCCGGCCCCGGCTTGGCACCCGCCTCTTTCCCCTCGGACTTCTTTTCCGCAATGTGGCCTTGCAAAGACCGGAGGAACCCGGAGGAGGCCTTGACGTGCTTGAAGGCCGCTCCGTCCAGGTCATCCTCGGTAGCGAGCTTGCCGCCAGCCACTTTGCGGACCACCGCGTCTGCCTCCGCGCAGAAAGCCATCAGCCGCTCCAAAGAGTCTTGGCAACTCGTGAAGCATGTGAGTTCACTGAGTTCTTCGGCGCTCAAGGCCCCCTTGGCGGCTACGACCGCTTTCTGCAGGCGGGTCACTGCGGCCTGCGCTGCAGGCTGCTGCTTCGCAGCAAGGGCCAGAACCCTGCGTGACGTATTCTGGGCAGCCAGCAACTCCTTCTCTCGGAACTTCTGACGCGAGCGCTCCTCTCTGGCGTCAGCACGCTCCTGCCTGGCAGCAGCGCGCACGGCAGACTTGTCTGCGGTCTTCGCTTGTTTTGCCACGGGTGCCTCCAGTGGCACGTCCCATTCCCCGCCATCGTCTGCTGGGGCGCCGGCACGACCGCGCTTACGGCGAACCTCCGCCTCCTTCTGCAAGAGCTGCTCGTTCACTGTCCGCATCACGTCCGACTCCGACTGATACTTCGTGCGCAGCTGGTAGGTGTCAATGCCCAACTCCTCGTTCTTCTCCTTGCGGCCAGCCAGCACCACGCTTTTTTCCCAGCCCTGCTGCACCCACACCGACAAAGGCAGGAAGGAGCCTCCATACTCGACCTTCTCCTCGTGGATGGCTTGCCGCACTGCGACCTCCTTCACCTCCGCCCGCACGGTCTCCCCGCTTCGAGCCGCCACGCGGCGGAAGAAGTCTGCACGGGCCGCGTCATCAAATGAGTCTGGCCACGTGCCCAAGTGCCGCGCAACCATTTTGCGCGTGGCACCACAGCGCGCGCACTCTGCGTTCTTGCGCTGCCGGGCCGCGTGCTCGAAGGCCTGGCCGCAGGAGCCACAGACAGCCGGCTCAACCGGCGCCTGGTCCTGCGGCTCAACCGCTTCGAGGTCGAGGGTTGCGGTGAGGCTGTCGGCGGCCATTGCTGAGACGCGACGAAGGTTACAGAAGCCTTGCCTGTGCTTGTTTTCTTGAGCCATGAAGCAGCATCAGCAACACCAGTTTCCCAAAAAAATGCTTTCTGTTTTCGTGCGCGGACATTCGCGGACATTTCGCGGACATTTGTTGACGATGCTGCCCGAGGTGTCTGCGGACATCGGCGGACATTTGGCGGACATTATAGTTCCACAAATTGGGCTGCGGGGCACGCGTCATGGGTCCCGCGGACATCCGCGGACACGCATTTTGCTACGTTTTCCAGGAATTTCTATGAGCAATCACGCTTCTTTCTGTCCGGCGGACATCGGCGGACATTCCATACATTTGTGTACAATTCCGCGGACAAAGACGCGTTTTCCGTGGCGGACATTTCGCGGACATTCATATATTGCAGTTTTTGGTCGGAGTTTCATGCCCAAGCCGATATGTTTTGCATCTCTTTTGCAGGATTTGGGCTACAAATATATAATCCAGATTCCGGGAAACACTATAGCTTTTTATATGCAACGCTTCAGACTTGCAGTCGCGGCGCAACCACTGCAACGCATGCAGGGGGTTTAGGGTTTAGGGGGGGTTTATGGGGGGGACACCACCGCCCTTTAACCCGAAACCCTGGCCCGATATATATATATATATATATATATATCCTATAAAACCAACCCTGCCATTAAGGGGGGTTTTAAGGGGGGTTACCTTTCAAGGGCCATATAGTGCAGTGCGCTCACACTTTTCTGGCTGCAGGCGCTTCAAATCTCCGGGTCCTCTGGCCCGAGCACTGGTGCCTGCTGCGGCTCAACCGCCATCGATGTCTCGGCCTCTGGCGCGGGCGGCCCAACCGCCGCAGCCGAGGCAGTGCCCTGCACGGGCGTCTCCACTTGCGGCTCCACCGCGGGCGCGGGGGCGCCCTGCGACGTGTCCTGCGACGTCTCCACTTGCGGCTCAACCGCGGTAGAGGCCTGTGACGTCTCCACTTGCGGCTCAACCGCGGTAGAGGCCTGTGACGTCTCCCCTTGCGGCTCAACCGCGGTTGAGGCCTGTGACGTCTCCACTTGCGGCTCAACTGCGGTTGAAGACGAAGAGGCCTGTGAGGCCTGTTCCCTGGACTCACGCACCTCACGCTCCCACACTCTCATCAGTGCCTGCATGTTCTTTTTGTGGCCTCATGAAGTGCGCGCCCCAATGGAGGCTGCCTGCGTGGCCCACTTTCGCATTGCAGACCAGGCACAACGCGCCATCTGCGCTGCGCCAGCGATGCTCGGGCACTGCAGGCATCGCTGACGGCTTGACAAAGTCCGGCTCCACCGACAACTCTGCCGCATCCGGCTCAACCGGCGCCGAGTCTGCTGCACCTGGCTCAACCGGTGCCACCGCGTCTGCTGCGCCCTCAACCGGTGCCACCGCCTCTGCTGCATCCGGCGCAACTGGTGCCTCTGCTGCATCCGGCTCAACCGGCGCCGCGTCGTCCTCTAACTGACTTGTGGAAGAGCGGTCCAAAGAGACCTGGACAGCCTGCGGGGGTGTGCCGCGCCCTATTGTCGGCGCCCGCGCCCCATTGCCGGCTCTGCCGGCACGACCGGCTCTGCCCGCTCTGCCGGCGCGACCGGCTCGTCTGCGTCCCTCGGCTCCGCTTTCACTGCCGGCGCGACCGGCTCGTCTGCGTCCCTGGAAGGAGTTGTCCCAGCGCGCCAACGTGGCCTGGCTGCCGCCCGGGCGGTGCAGCCCCAGCTGCCTCTCCATCGCCCTCCGAGAGATGCCCTTGGGCTTTGGCCTTCGCCTGGATCTCCAGACGACACTGCTTGTCCACGAGCGGCGCTCGTTTCGGCGCCGCCGCAGCCTCCTCCTCCTCCGAGTACTCCGAGTACTCCGAAGGCTCCTGTTTTGGCTTCCTTTTTTTTCACGCCTTCCTCCCTCCTCCTCCTCCTCGTCCTCCCTGCTGCCTCCGCACCAGCCGGCCCAACCGGAACTGCGTCGCCACCAAACCTGGCCGGAGGAGGTCCGGCCTGCCCAGGCGTCTGCCGACCAGGCCTCGCCCGACCAGCTGGCCCAGTCGTCGTCCCAGCCATCCTCTGCCCAGCTGTCGTCGACCCAGCTGTCGTCCAGCCAGCTGTCGCGGGCCCAGCCCCAGCCACCGCGGCCGCTAAAGCCGGCCCAGGCGTCCTCCTCCTCCTCGTCTTCGTCGGCGGAGACCCAGCGCCACGGCATGGTGCTCCAGTATGCTGTTGCTGCTGCGCTGCGAAGCTGCGTGCTGCTTTGCTGTCTCAAGCTCGAGCAAAAAAAGCGGACCCGAAGAAAGTGGGCAGCATTCCACAACGCAGTGCACTGGGCTGCGGCGCAACCGCCTCCGAGCTAAAATGCAGCCATGTTCAGCATGCTGACATGTTTCTTGCTGCGGCACGACCGCCCCGATCCCGTTGCAAAAAACTGAAGTCTTGAATTTTTGTTTCTGCGGCACCACCGCCTCCATGTTTTCTTTCACCACTTATATATATATATATATATATATATATATATATATTTTGTTTCATTTCGGTTGACAAGCCTCATGTGTCGGGGAGAAAGGAGTCGACATGTTCAATGCGTGCGCGTAAAGAGGTCCTTTTTTACTCTCTGCAGCCGGCGGGCTCTGCGTGCCGGATGCCTCGGGGGAACGCTACATATGCCGCGGCGCGACCGCGCGAGCGTGCGCACGCATGCTTCTCAACGCCGGGCACACTTCAAGGGCGGCTCAGAGGAGGGCTGTTGATGGTCATCAACTTCGGCAGTCGCACAGGCTGATTGCACCCAGCCATCGTGTACTGCAAGCGCAAGGACTCCAGGTCGCTGAGCTCAAGGACTCGCGTCACGGCATCGTGCACCTCCTGCATGCGGCTCGACCGCGAAAAGCTGCGCAGGAGCACGGTGTCACCAGACAATTTGGTGACGCAAATTCGGCTCGACCGCGGGTTAAATGGCTCCGCCATGAAGTCAAGGTTCAAAACCAGGCTGCCAACTCTTTCAAGGTAGACCGGGCAAGTTACTCCTCGCAAAACTGGCTCGAGCAGATAGCCGCAGCCATGCGCATGGTGCAGCTCCTTGACGACGTGGAATCTGCACCGGCCCTGCCCATATTCTAGGGTCAGGATGACCACGTCATCGACCTCCAGCTCTTGCAAGCCTCGGTTCGACGACGGCCCAACCGCTCTGAACTTCCAGCCTGGCGGCCGCAGATGCTCCGCAGGGAGAGCCAGGCCGTCAGCGGCAGTATAGCATATTGATGCACGCGTTGCGGCTCCTCTACCGCTTCCGCTGCAGACATGCCGCAACGCTTCAGATCCCTCGAACATATAAATGGGTTTGCATGTGCAGTTCGGCAGCTTTTCTATGCATTTATAACATGGGCAATGCGGGCTTCAGCTCGTTTCTTTTCAGAAAAGTGGGGCTGGCGTAAATGGCTGCACATGCATGCCATGCGGCGCGACCGCACATGCAGGTGACACGCATGTCGTTGCGCGATGCAGCACAGCGCAAGTGCCGTCTGCAAGCGCGCGGCACGACCGCATGCGGAAAACGCGGGCCTGGTCACATATAGCAAGATGGGCAACAGCCCGGCTTCTCCCTGCACTTCGGGCAACCCTTAGGGCGGGCTGCCAGCCTCGCGGCCATCGTTGGGGGCACTACCCCACGCGGCCAAACAGCCGCTGCAGCTGGTCGTCTTTTGGCAGATGCTCCTGTTGTTGACCGCGCTGCCGGCCGCTTGTGCGCATGGGCGCCTCCGCAGCCCCGGCCACGTCCCACCCGCGACACGCTTGCAGCAGGGCGAGACTTCACATGGCCACGCCCACGCCCACGCCCACGCACCAGTGGCACGCTTGCAGCAGGGCGAGACTTCACATGGCCACGCCCACGCCCACGCCCACGCACCAGTGGCACGCTTGCAGCAGGGCGAGACATCACCATGCTTGCGCACGCTGCAGGCCGCTGCTTCACCTGTCCGCATGCCTGCTGCAAACGCTGCAACGACTCCTGCAGGGTTGTGCCTTGCGCAGTGGACAGTCGCTCGCCCAGCGGCTCTACCGCTGCAACGTCTTGCAGGGGAGGAGCTGCTATGGTCTCAGGCGCAGTCTCAGCGTGCTTCTCAGCAGCTGCCATCGGCAGGGCAGACCCAGACCTTGCGGCGGCTGGCGGCGCCTGCGGCTGCAGAGCTGCTTCCGCGGGCAGCGCTTCTTGCTGTTCGCGCGTGCCTCCTTCATGTCCAGCCGCGCAGCTTGGCTGAGAGGATGGCGCAGCAAAAGCCACATGCAGCTCAGCATTTCGGTTGCGCCGAGAACAGATTACATCGTCGCGCGCTTGCCTGCAGACGTGCAGCTTGCAGACCCGAGGCTGCGTCAGCTGGCTGAAGCAAGCGAGCCCGTGGTTGCGCCACGGTTTCATTGATGGAGGTGTTTCTTGGCTATGTTAATTTATGAAAATCTGCACATGTTTATGTGTGTGTGTGTTGTGCCTTTTCCGTGTATACCTCAGGCTGAGCCGCGCCAGCATTGTCCCCCTGCGCGCAAGCCATCGGCTGGTGAAAGCTGCCAAGAAAGAAGAGAAAACCTCTGCCGAACAAGCCTCGGCCACACAGACCTTGCTGGGCGCGTTGACGCAGCTGCAGCTGTGGCCGGGCGCAGGAGCTTCGTCTTCGCAGCCCGCCCAGCCGGCGCCGCCCCTTCCTGCAAGCCAGCAGAAGTTGCGTGCCCTCTTAGAGGCGCCGTCGTGCAGTCTTTTGGCCATCAAGGATGCTGAAGCTGATGAGGTAGTTGTGCTGCTTAGCCATGTCCTCTGCTGGGTGCTGCAGGCGCAACAAGGCAACCATCACAGCAGTTGTGGATTCCGTGGGGTTTCGTAGCCCCATGCGTGCAAGGTGCTGGGTGATCTGTTGCATCGCTTCCACGTCTGTCTTTGTCTCCAGCGCATGCCACAGCGAAGCTGTCAGGAAAGCCGGAAAGCATGTCCAATCTTGCATAACGGCCCGACCGCTTTTTTTGGGGTGCGACTCAATGAACTTCTTCTCCAATGCGTCCAGCAACGCCTGCTTGTTTGCCGCCTCAGACTCACGGACCCGCAGCTCCAAAAGATTGAGCTCAACTGCCGGCCCTGCAAGGCTCGCAGCAGCTCTTCCGCATCCATGGCAGCAGAGGTAGCTTACAAAAACTTTCGCTGCAGGAACCTCAAGCCTATATGTGCGCACATGCATTATACACGATTATACAGAAACTCTGCGGCCCGACCGCCAGAATGCTGCGCCGTGACCGCGTGGAAATGCGCCAGCAACAAATTTAATATAGCCCTGCGCTTGGCCGCCCTCTTTCCACGAAAACAATCACCACAGATATATTCCGCAACTTTCTATAGTGTTTATACCACAAAAGAGCTCATAAGGCGACAACACATTCTCGTTGCATCCTCTTTTTGCTAACTCCGCTAACTTCCGGATAACTTTTGTCACTGCACTCTGGAACTTATCTTGAACATGTCTTGAACATATCTTGAACACATCTCGAACATAGTAACTGGCCTTAAGTCCGCTAACTAACTTAAAAAATCGTATACACTTAACCCAACTTATAACTTAAGTTAACCCCCGTTATAACATAAGTTACCCCCACTTATAAGTGGGGTTAACTTCTATGGGCCTACCTTGTGGAACCTGAATACAAGTGATTTTGTTCACATTCCCATGGGTTTTGTATTGATAAGATTAAAAAATCATTCCAGAGGGAGCTACAGGTCCTCCTTCCTTCCCCAAAGACCAAACCCGGGGCTACAGCTCGCGTGGGGAGTTCCCTGCAATACTACGGATGCTGAGACGCATCCCGCACCTAGCCCCTGTACACTCCAGGATTGCCAGGGTCTAGGGTTTAGGGTTTAAGGGTTTAAGGGTTTAAGGGTTTAAGGGTTTAAGGGTTTAAGGGTTTAAGGGTTTAAGGGTTTAAGGGTTTAAGGGTTTAAGGGTTTAAGGGTTTAAGGGTTTAAGGGTTTAAGGGTTTCAGGGTTTAAGGGTTTAAGGGCTTAAGGGCTTAAGGGTCTAAGGGCTTAAGGGTTTAAGGGTTCAAGGGTTCAAGGGCTTAAGGGTTTCAGGGTTTAAGGGTTTAAGGGTTTGAGGGTCTAAGGGGTTTAAGGGTTTAAGGGTTCAAGGGTTTAAGGGTTCAAAGTCTTAAGGGTCTAAGGGTCTAAGGGTTTCATCCCCACACCCCTAAACCCTAAACCCTAAACCCTAAACCCTAAACCCTAAACCCTAAACCCTAAACCCTAAACCCTAAACCCTAGACGCCCCAACTCGAACTCTGGCGTGGCTCCAGCGCGGGGTCCAGCCAATCGGGGCCCACCTCAATTGATGGCAGAGTTTCTGTGGGTTTAGGGTTTAGGGTTTAGGGTTTAGGGTTTAGGGGTGTAGGGTTTAGGGTTTAGGGTTTAGGGTTTAGGGTTTAAGGGTTAAGGGTTAAGGGTTAAGGGTTAAGGGTTTAGGGTTTAAGGTTTAGGGCCTGCTTCTCAGGAGGTCCGGGAATTAGCCGGGTTTCACACAAGCAGGAAACCTTGACTCATGATGTTCAACAGGGATCCTAAACCCTGAACCCTGAACCCAAACCCGAAACTCTAAGCCCTAAGCCCTCAACCCTATAAGGGGTATAAGGAGGGACCTCAGAAGGGACCCTTCATCTTATTCCCCTACATAACCCCTACATACCTGATCAAGTCCCTAAATCGCTAAGTAGCCCCTAAGTAGCTCACAAATAAACCCTAAGGTTGCTTGATAAGGGTCCCTCCTTGTGTCCCTTGAAAAAAGAAGCCCCCAGCCCTAAACCCTCAGTGTAGAGGCTTCCCTAAACCCTAAACCCTAAACCCTAAACCCTAAACCCTAAACCCTTAGCCCTAAGCCCTTAAACCCTCAGTGTAGGAGTTGTCGGGACAGTCTCTAGGTCGTTCGCCAGGCCACGACCCCCGGGCCAATGATGGTGAAGGACCACAGCGCGTTGGAGACCTCCCTGGCCTCGAACCTCCAAGTAGGGTTTAGGGTTTAGGGTTTGGGGTTTGGGGTTTGGGGTTTAGGGTTTAGG
Organism: Symbiodinium natans; assembly: GCA_905221605.1. Taxonomy (NCBI): domain Eukaryota; class Dinophyceae; order Suessiales; family Symbiodiniaceae; genus Symbiodinium; species Symbiodinium natans. Next base: position 42,400 of record CAJNDS010000002.1, read on the forward strand.
GTTGAGGTTGAGGATTTCGGGTTTAGGGCTCAGGGTAGGGTTTATCTTGGGGTTGTTACATGGTCCCTTTTTATGGGCCCTTCGAAGGGGACCCCATATTATATACCCTCTACAGATGAAGGGCCCATGCATCAGAACCCTTGAAAGGAGGTAAGGGGCCATGCTACGGGCCCATGAAACTACCCGTGGAGACTAGGGCTTAGGGGCTTCGGACCTTACTTCCCCAAAACCCTCCTGACTAGGGAATTCGGGAAGCAGGCCAGCCATAAAGACCTTCAAGAGATCAGATTACAATCCCTAGGCGTCGAATTGTGCGAGGGTTCAGGGTTTTGGGGCATGGGCTTAGCAAAGGGCTCTGGGCTCGAGAGGGTCTTGGGTTTCGGGTTTAGGGTTCAGGATGTAGCAGAGGGCTCGGAAGCTTGTGCTTCTGGGGACTCTTCAGGGTGATTTTTTTGGGGGCCATGGCGTACGTTGGCATTGAACCTGCTTCGACATGCACACTTAGGCTCTTGTCCTCTAAGGGTACCCTTTTTGGAATGGGTACTTTATGACCTTATGAGGGAAACCTTGAACCAACAAAAGTGAAAACCTGTACTACCGATATGCATCTCCTGTAACTTCTCACTTCTCGGCTCAAGAGAAGACTGCTGCGATATCCATTCAAGTTTAGGGGTTAGGATTTAGTGTTTAGGGTTTACACTTGGAGAAGCACTCGCCGACTTCCAAGGGAGTGCTCGAAATTCGGGTGCCCCGTCGTGGTTGTGCCGCCCCGCCAGCCAGTCAACCCCAACCTTAAAACCCAACCCCCCCCCCCCCCCCCCCAAGAAAACGGTTTAGGGTTTTGGGGTTTAGGATTTAGGGTCATTTCGCAAGCCCCCCCTCCCCCCCCATAATCATCAAAACTCCCCAAACAAAACCCGAACCCCAAATCAACCCAAAAACCCACAAACCCTAAACCCCAAACTCAAAAGACCCCAACCACCCTCCGCCCCCCAACAAAAAGCCCTCGAGACTTCTGAGCTGGGCCGCTGCCGCATCTTCCGTGCGGAGTGGTGCGCCAGAGCCTCCCGGCGGGAGGCACCTAAAACCCTAAACCCGAAAGCCCCAAAAACCTAACCAAACCCTAAGCCCTCAACCTATAAACTCTCAGGAAACCCAAAGGAACCTCAATCCTGACCCATACCCAGACTCCCCCATCAAGTACCCTAAAGGAACCGTAAACGCTAAACCTTATAAACCCTGAACGGGGGGGGGCACGCTCCGACCCTGACGCCCAACATCGGTCCTCTAAACCCAAAACCTTACCTTGAGAACCCCAAACTTACCTAGTTGCTCTTTTGGTCGGTTCGTAATGTTGCACTTGCTCTAGTATGCCCCCCCCTGTTTGAAATCAAGTTTACGAGGCCAATCCTCTGTAAGTCAAACCGTCCGGGTGTCGGAAGAAAATTTCGCACGGCGTGGCTTGCTAAAATCCATTGTCAGGCGTCTCTGTCCCTCCTAAACTCATTTTAATGACAGCAGCACTGATCATGCCAGCTTATGCGCACTGAGCTGTTTTCATGCAAGAAGCTGTGCAACACGCTCAGTGCTGGAAATGACGATCCAAGCCGTTCTTAGAACGGGAAAAGAGGAATGCCACCCTCCCCGGTGATGGAGGAAGGGGTGGGCGGAGGTCACAAGCGAGAGATCTCGAGAATGAAACGGCATTTTTCGTGCTATAAGTCATTTATGTGCAAGCACTGTACATGACAGCAGCACTGATCATGCCAGCTTATGCGCACTGAGCTGTTTTCATGCAAGAAGCTGTGCAACACGCTCAGTGCTGGAAATGACGATCCAAGCCGTTCTTAGAACGGGAAAAGAGGAATGCCACCCTCCCCCCCTCCCCTAACCAGTCACAGGACACTGATCTTGAGGGAGCGCGCGATGGCGATGCAGAGCGCGCGTGGGTAGGGCTGGGCACGCGCAGCGTAAGAAGTACCCGTGGCATCCGTCCCCTGCAGAAGGATGTGGCGCCGCCCTGATGCTGAACATCTGCCAAAGTGAGCATCGCAGGTTCTGGAAACGGGCTGCAACCACTCAGCGGGCTCACAGAGAAAGAGCGTGGCTTTTCTCCAAGGCATCTTGTATTGGCAGTAATCAACGGGAACGAAGATGGCACCAGAGACCTGCAGGTGTTTGATTTGTGGCGTAAGCCAGGCTCGTGAGGAAGCCGGATTTTCAATGACCCAACGGATACCTCTTCGCCGGCAAGCATGGGCCAAATCGGTGGTGACCTGCAAGAGGGCGTTGCCGCGAGCCACCTTTGCCTGGTCTGCGCGACGAAGATCAGGAAGCCCCAAGATGTGTTCACCATCGTCTCTCAGCGGAGGTGGACCACCATCATCCTTGCGAGCCCGCGACCAGGAGGTACCCGGCATCCCAAACCACACCAAAACGACGGGGAGAGTATCAAGCATCTTGAAGATACGAGACAACACGCCTGTGCGAAGTACATCACAGCCATGACCATAGTCAATGTCGACAGCGATGCATGCAAAGCCGCACTCAGCGCACGCCCGAGAGAGGTTCGCACTGCCAGAGAAAATTTCGAGGACCCAACATTTTGGCTGGCTTAACGAGTGAAAGAAGATCTTTGCATCAATCGGCCAAGGTCCTTCTCGGCCTGACCCGCTGCTTGTTGCACCTCCTGGGGCAGCTTCTGGAACTCGCCGGCTACCTTGCCGTGGGCCTCGTACCGCTTCACACTGGAGTCGGACCCCCAGTGCCCGTGGAGTTTTACTTCCATGAGCGACCTCAGGTTTGCCAGCCGGTCGTGACTGGGCCCGGAGTGCCTCAATTGATACATCACCGCGTATTGGCTTCCCAATCCCACTTGCTCCAAAGCTGATTCCCAATGTGCTCGTAGGGGAGGGTAGGTGAGCGCGAAGAGATCCTTTCCTTTCTTCAACTTGGCCAGCCGACCGAGCATGGGACCGAGCTGCGGCAAAGCAGGTGAGTCGATCACCACCGTCTCGTCCGAGAGCCCCACTTTGCTGGATTCGAATCTCTCCAGGGGGTGGAGGTTGATCGTGAAGTGTTTGCTTGAACGGTTCGGCCTCACCACATCGTTGGCGTGGATTCCCAGCGCTTCGCCGGGTCGTAGGTAAGCCGAGAACATCAGCAGTATTGCCAGGGCCGCCTCCGGCAAGTTGCGAAGGAGCAGGTTTGTGGCGATGAGCGCCACAAGTAAGAAGGACAGGGGAGGCCTCGTCGCCCCTGGATCCAAGTTGGCCCAGCCCTTCAAGCATCTCCTGCACCTTGGCAACTGTCCCATCTGGGAAGAGCCGGGCCTGATGTCCAACACGGCCGCGAACGTTTTGTTGCCTTCTGAGATGTCGCTGCCTCCCAAAAACATGCTCTCGAGAAATTTTGCTAAGCATGCATCTAACTTGGTCATGGGCATAGTGAATATGTTCTTGATCTTCGCCACCTGGAGAAACTTCTGGAGTCGCCTGCTGTAGTCGTTGGCCACTTCCTGCGAGATGGCAACCTGTTCCAGGAAAGTTTGCCCTGGGAACCGAGGCTGAGCTGAGGTGACCGCCAGCTTCTGTCGCTTCACCGCTTTCTCCTCCTTGGAGTTCCCCTGGATTGATCTGCGAATGGAAGAGCGACGCGCCGACAAAGTGCTCGGCTCGGCTTGCTTGCTCTCCCTCAGCATCGGGACGGTGACGTTGGCGAGAAGGGGGTCCGGAGGGTCCGAGCAACTGCGACTTCTTTTCATGGACCTTGGCTTTGCGCTTGGCTTCCCATCGCCTCGAAGCATGGTCAGCAGGGTTGCGCTCACTGGGCACCCACCGGTGATGGAAAGTGCAGTTCGCGGCGATCACAAGGGCGCAAAGTCGCCGACACACCCGAAGCATAGGATAAGAAGCAGATCTGCCCTTCTCGGCACAAAGCACATTAGCAAGATTGTCGTTGAGATGAAGATGTTTCTTGCCGAAATTTTGCACCGCCCTACACTTGTGGCGAACAGCCGCTACGACTCCTCTGGCTTCGAGAATGGTAATTGGTTCAGCATGATGCATCTCACACGCAAAAGCAACAGACCACTCAGAAGCTGTCATGAAATCATCGGGCACCTCGTTAAAGTCAGGGTTGATGGAAAATGGATCTTCGGGCAAGACAATGTGGGGCTTGACAGATTGAGTGTCACTGAAGGGATCCAGGCTAAGATCCTCTGCTCCACCGATGGCACTTTCACGCGGGGCCACAAAGTCACGGGCTTTGAACCTCCAGGCCTCCTTGCAGCGCCCTATCTCGGAAACTTGCTCTACCCCAGCATGCCGACTGCACACCGCGATACCACTAAGTGACGCATCAGAAGCGGTAGGCACTTCAGACCAAACCCTTCTCAAGTTCGCATGGCATACTGGTAATAGATTTGCAATCCACTCAGCTTCGCGAGCCGCAGAAGGCCATAGACGTCTCCGTGCTCTGTATGACCTTTGGATGAAATCATAGAGCGACCGCATACAGCAGAGCATTTCACGACGCACAAGCATAAAGTGTATCGCGTGCCCCACTAATTTCTCAACGGCCCTTCCATTGACCCTTGGCCTGCGGGCCAGCCATCTAAAAGCAGCAATGACCAAACCAACCTTATCAGGAACGGGCTTGACGACACCCGTGGCCCCATCGATGCTGAAGCCCAATGAGGTGGCTGAGGCGCATGCGTCGAGTTCTTCATGCACTCCAAAGCCTAGAGTCCTGAGCCGCGCAACGGCCCCATCCTTTGCTTTCTGGACCCGTTCTTCGTCGGTGCCAGTCACATTAAGGTTGTCTGCATAGGCAATGACAGCAGGTTCACCCCCTGACAAGTCGGGAGCTGGACGGTCGGCTCGCACGAGTCGAGCATCGGAGAGGCCTGCTCCAATCAAAGCTTGCACTTGATGCACTCGTTGTGCCCACCACATGGCCCATGACCATCCCATGGGGATGACCCTGAAAGCTGGAAACACCAATCCCTCAACTGAAGCACCTGTCCAGTCCTTGTTCTCCACGCCCCAAGCATGAATGGCCTGCACGGGAATGGCGGGAAGACAAAAGAAAGGTTGTAACTCATGCGGTAGTCGAAGCGAGTAAAAATAGTCCTTTATATCAGATTGTGCAATGAAGAGGTCCTCGCCCAGCGGTATCTCCAACTGCGACCAGGAGCTTCCTGCGGCCAGGGCGATTGAGGGAGGTTCTCGAAACCGTTGGTTGACGCCCCGACAATCCAAAACCAAACGTAGCTTTCCGGACTTCTTAGTGACAAAGAAGGGGGTGATGAGATCACGAGGTTTCTCGGTGAACGAGACCATTCCACCCTCAAAAAGCCGCTGCACAAACTGCACATATGCCGCGCCATCTGTTTTGAGAACAGGATCCATGTATGGTCTAACGGTATCCCCAATCTCGATCTTGTGGCCCCACTCATCCGGAGACAGCAGCATGTTCCCCAAAGGGTCCTCCAAAATATCTCGACCAAAGTCATCGACAAGATCACGAAGGGCAGGAGGATCAGTCCCGACCTGCGGCAGCGAGACGAGGTCAGGTTGGTAGGGCCGCACGGTAGTCAAAGCCTCCTCCGAGTAGGAGAGGCAGGTTTGCAGAAGCGTTCGAGACGCCTCACGCTCACTGTACATGGGAATGCTTTCTGACACTGCCACCACCTGATTCAGAATCTGTGTCTGAGCCACCCTCTGCGCAAGGGTGGGATGTTCAGATTGCGGCAAATTCACTGGGGCCTGCGCATACATCTCGTTGAGCGATCCGATCACCTTGTTGGCCATTCCTGCCCTCCGATTGAACCGTGCCATCCGGCGTCGCTGAGACTGACTAGTATGTGCACTTGGATGCTCACGAAGGGGGATATTGGGCACAGGAAAAAGGTCTCTATGCCTGTCAGTACCCTCAAAAGCAAAAAACGACGAAGTTTGCGAAGGATCCAAATTAGCGCCAGTAATGTTGCACCCGCAATATTCTAGGGGGACGCTATTATGAAAAGTTTTCCGGCAATTCAGGATCTGGACCCTCTGTTTTGGGGGTCCGCAATAATGAAAAGATTTCGGGCCGGGCCTGCTTTTTTAAATGGTTTTTGAGTCAAGTTCCCAGATCCCAAACTAAGAAGAGAGCTCATTTCTCTGCCCCCCCCCCACCCCCCCCGACTGTTTGGGGTCTTTTTTTATTCAGGGTCGCGACTGTTGAGGGGGGGGGGGGTAACTTATTAAAGCAGGTCCAACATTAGCCTGCGCACATGGGCGGCCGCCGGCTCGGGCTGCTTGACTCACCTTGGCGTCCCCAGCCCTCCAGGACGCCAATGGCATGCTCATTACTGATTGCCGCCTCCACCCGAAGGATCCTTCTTTGGACCCCGCGGATTTCGGCGACGGTTTTCGGCTTCCTCTCTCGCCTTCCTGGCCTCCTTGGCCACTGCTGCCTCGTTCTTGAGCTCCGAGGCGACGTGTGCCGCCAGACCTGGGTCGACCCCTTGAGTGGCCTTGCGGTACTTCCATCCCATGTACAAGTCGGCCGCCGAATAGTCCGGAGCCGATGGAGAGATCCTGTGAGCTTCTCGTATGACTTGCATTCGTCTGACCACTAGCTCTGCAGACTGAAGGGCTGGGACATGTAGTTGATCCACCACCAACATGCTTTCAAGGATGCGTGACAGACACTCGTGCTCGTAGACGGATCTATCGCCTTTAGATATTTCAGCCTGACGCAGCCAAAACTCATGAAAAGTAGTTGGCGTGAGCCCCTGATCCCGGATCATCTTGATGACATTCAACAGAGATGCAGGACCCTGAAGCTGAAGTCCTCCTCCTTGGGGAGAAACTTCACGCAGCAGCGCGACACAAGAGTTGAACTCTCTCCTCCGAATGCCCTGGGCATCAAAAGAGACAGGGAGCACCCTCACATCATCAAACTTCATCTCGGCAACTTTGTCAGCAGCAACCTTGCATGCAGCGATGACCTTGCCCTGTGATGGGACCAAAGCACGGTCTCCAGAGATGATGTGACCAAGCGGTAGCGGAGCGGGATCAGTTGCAATCACGTCCCCTTGCTGGCAGGCACCGCCTGTCTCCATCGCCACCCAAGTTGTCACCACCCCCGCGGCAGCGACTGGCCCTTGGGCAAGGGCAGGTGGGGGCTGCGCCGTGGACAGCTGGAGCTCCCACCACCGGCAAGGGCGCCGGCGGGGCCTGTGGCGCAGCCCTTCTCCTCTGGAGCTCATTGTCAGCCTCCCGCCGCCCGGACCTCAAGAGATCCCCAAACTGCCTCGCGTCCATTGGTGCGAAGCCATACACTTGGCCTGCTGGCACTCCTCTAGGAACTCGGCCGTCTGCTGCATGCCAGAACCTTTGGATATCCGGATTCACTCCAGCATAGACTTCGGGATAAATGTCCCTATCCGGCGTGATGATCATCCACTCCTGCGGTTCCAACTCGGCGGCCAGGATGCGTGTGTGGTAAACTCCGGGATCCCCATGATACAAGACATATACCACATCCCCAGCATTCATGCTCCCTCAGCTAATTGTCCAGAATCTGCAAACCCTTGCTCGCTCCAAAGACGCCCTTGCCAGGACGCCCTTTCAACGACAAAGTGAGTTCTTGGCCCCCACCTTCTGTATTGCGGAAACTGATCTTCAACACCAAGAAAAGATTTGCGCCGAGTAATGCAGTGAAGATCACAATGAAGACCCACAGGACTGCGTTGTTGTTGTTCTCCTGCCCTCTCTCCGGCGGGACTGCGCAGTGGCACTGGCAAACAGTTGGCTCTTTCGATTCAATCGGCCTAGAGAAAATCCAACCAATTGCCAGCCCACTGAGACCTATCAGTCCATGGGCAGGATCCATCTACTCTTCACAAGCGAGAGATCTCGAGAATGAAACGGCATTTTTCGTGCTATAAGTCATTTATGTGCAAGCACTGTACAACTCCTCCCTACGAAAATCATATAAAGCCCGTGGACCGTTTGAAGAGAGCAGGAACCAGTGTCGACTGTTCAGGGGGGCGGGGTGCGCAGCACACTAGAGAGGGCACGACGTTACGAGGTAAAACGCCTTATAACCTCCCTAAACCCTCAACCCTAGAACAGAGAACCGAAGGCTTAGCAGTTCTGAAACCCTAAACCCAAAACCCAAAACCCTAAACCCTAAACCCTAAACCCTAAACCGCCCTATGGTGCCTCCAGAAACTGCCGGTGGTAGATGTTGGGCTTTGCGAAGGCCATGGCGGAGTTCGCCAGGTCCTGCGTAGCGGGGCTTATGGGACCCTCCGAAGCCTGAACCTGATGCCTTCTGACTCCCACACCCTCATAGTGCAGGAACCCAAAAAACTCCCTAAACCCTAAACCCTATAAACCCTAAACACTAAACCCGGAACTCTAGAGACCCCTAAAACAGGGTTTCGTTGCCGGCTGTAGTGTTTAGCGTTAACCCCAAACCACAGGCCCATCACTGGGGTTTAGGGTTTAGGGTTTAGGGTTTAGGCTTTAGGGTTTAGGGTTTAGGGTTTAGGGTTTAGGGTTTAGGGCTCACCCTAAACCACACACCCTGGACTCTCCTGGCAGGTATAGTCCCCGACGATCTTGAGGCCCTGGTCGGCGACAGCTGCCATGAAGCCATCCTCGGGGGGCTTTGCAGGGTTGAAGGCTTCGGGAGGTATGGGTTTAGGGTTTAGGGTTTAGGGTTTAGGGTTTAGGGTTTAGGGTTTAGGGTTTAGGGTTTAGGGTTTAGGGTTTAGGGTTTAGGGTTTAGGGTTTAGGGTTTAGGGTTTAGGGTTTAGGGTTTAGGGCTTAGGGTTTAGGGTCCTCTTTGGGTCGGATACTATGACGAGGCAGTGGTGTGTCCCTTCAACAGCCGTGGGGTATTAGGCTTTGTGCTCCCCAAAAAGGACACCCCCATGTATACACAACAATACTTGGGTTGGGGTCGCTTGTTGGGATCTCTTTTTAAGGGTGCGCCTTTAATAGGTCGCCAGAAAGGACCCTAAAGAAGGAAACTACCCGCTTGTAAGGAGCCTTTTATACGCTCGCCAACGGTTTGCGAAATCCTACTTCTCTAGGGTTACCATTCGGGTCCCTCAAAAACCCTATGTCCCGTGCTTAAGCCCTAGGCCCAAACCCCTTATACTGAAGGCCCTAAACCCCTAAGCCCGAAGCAGCCCCTTCTACCCTAAGCCCTAAACCCCAAACCCTAAACCCTAAACCCTAAACCCTAAACCCTAGCCCTAAACCCCAAACCCCCAGCTTGTAAACCCAGGCAAAGGGGCGTGGCGCACGCCCAACCGACAACAAGCCCAGGAGCTGTTGCTCAGCTCCTGGTTCCCGGTGGGGCTTGGGAACTTCGGGTTTGGGGGGCCTTAGGGCCACTTCAGGGTTTAGGGCTTTAGGGTTTAGGATTTCGGGGTTTCGGGTTTTAGGATTTAGGGGTTTAGAGGTTTGGTGTTTTCGGGGTTTAGGGCCATGCTCGGGTTGGGTTGGGGGGCTTGTTGGTCTCAGGGCCTCGAGCATACGAAGGCGGTGTGCTGTGCGATTGGCTTTGCAGGGCTTCGGGTTTAGGGCTTTAGGGCTTAGGGCTTTAGAGTTTAAGGTTTTAGGGTTTAGGGTTGAGGGCTTTAGGGTTCAGGGCTTTAGAGTTTAAGGCTTAGGGTCTCTGATTCCGTCTCTTCCAAGCCTCTTCCGTTTTAAGGCTGGCACCGGCTTCTTAAGGTTTGCAGTCGGGCCCCTTACGCAAATTGTACTCCTTGTTATACGGGTTGTAGATTTAGGGCTTTAGGTTTTTAAGGTTGAGGGTTTAGGGTTTTTGTATGTGGTTTGCTGTAGGGCTCGGAGATACTTAAGACTAGTTCGGAATAAGCCCCAGATAGTCGTTGCCTCATTACTATATAAACCCCTGAACGCCCTAAACCTGAAGACTTGTAGTGCATAAAGGTGTCTGTGCCCTCTCAGCCAGGTTCCCAAGCAACTAAAAGAAAACGATTAGAAAAAAACATAGTGTTCAGCGGCTGACCCTTTGCTCCTTCTAGCCCAGGGCAAAATACAGAGGGTTTCCTCCGCTACGCCGGGCCCAGCCCCTTTCTTCGAGTGGAAGACTAAAAGGGGGTTCCGAAAAAGGGGTACCCTTCTTAGTGGTCCCTTTAAGGGGGTTCTATCCTATTTGGCGTGGCATTGTAAAAGCGGTACCCCTATCTTGGAAAATAACCAAATGAAGGGGAGGAGGCACCTGTGCTAAATTTCTAAATTCACTGCAAGAAAAAAACGGGCTGAAATTAAGGTTTTTTCAGGTGGGCTGATTTCAGTTCGTCGTTGCAGAGAGAGATCAGATTTTAGATTGATGTCAATGATTGCAGCTGTGAAAAGCTGGCTCGAGTGCCTGAGCCTACCATTAAGCAGCGCTGTTTCAAGGAGTCTTCGGCATCGGTACCATACCTAAAAACGAAAGAACGAACAAAAGAAGGAACGAACGAAAGAAAAAGATAAATAAAGAAAAGAAAGAAAGAAGGCAATAAGGAAACAGATAGAGAGATGGAGAGAGAGCAGCCCAATACGTCACATTTTCTCTTGTCAGTCAGCACTGATAGAGTCGGGTCGTCGCCAGAGTCGAAACACTAATTTTTGAGTCACTGAGTAAACTGAGCAAGCCCAGCCCCTAACCCTCCTAAACATGACTGCCCTACACCCCTACTCACCCTCCCGCACTCCACCCCAGCCAACGACCGCCCCCCTGCCACCCCCACCACCCCACCCCCGCACCCCGCGCAGCGGAGAAAAAAAAGTTGTGGGTTCAAAGGGCAACCAGTGGGGGGGGTGGTGGGGGCGGAAGGGGGAGAGAGGGAATAACAGAGAGGCCAGCCCCGCGCAGCGGAGGAAAAAATTGTGGGTTCAAAGGGCAACCAGTGGGGGGAGGTCGGAAGGGGGAGAGAGGGAATACCAGAGGCCAGCCCCGCGCAGCGGAGAAAAAATGGCCGATTGGGGGCCGAGACCTGCTTGATTCCTTAATTTCAGCTCCGGTTTTTTTTCATAAAAAAAGAAACTGAAATTAAGAACTGGGTTACATGGCCACAATTCCTGACACCAGCTGCAAAATCCTTAATTTCAGCTCCGTTTTTTATAAAAAAAGAAACTGAAATTAAGAACTGGGATACATGGCCACAATTCCTGGCACCAGCTGCAAAGTCCTTAATTTCAGCTCCATTTTTTTTTATAAAAAAATGGAGCTGAAATTAAGGATTTTGCAGCTTGGACCAGGAATTGTGGCCATGTAACCCAGTTCTTAATTTCAGTTTCATTTTTTTGTAATAAAAGAACGGAGCTGAAATTAAGGAATCACCGCATGGCCGTGGAAATTCGGAGTTGCTGCCACGGGGTGCGGGGTGGGGGGGGGAGGGGGTGGGGGGCGGGGGAGGAGGGGGGAGGACGGGGGCTGGGCGCAGTAGGGGGTGGGGGGTCCGCGGGGGGTGGGGGGTCCGCGGGGGGGGGGGGTGCCCTTAATTTCAGCTCCGTTTTTTTTATAAAAAAACGGAGCTGAAATTAAGGAATTTTGTTTCCTGAGAATTCCTGGCGCCAGCTGCCAAATCCTTAATTTCAGCTCCGTTTTTTTAAAAAACGGAACTGAAATTAAGAACTGGGTTACATGGCCACAAATCCTGATCCAAGCCGCAAAATCCTTAATTTCAGCTCCGCTTTTTTTATAAAAAATGGAACTGAAATTAAGGAACTTTTTCTCCTGAAAATTCCTGGCACCAGCTGCCAAATCCTTAATTTCAGCTCCATTTGTTATAAAAAAACGGAGCTGAAATTAAGGATTTTGGCAGTCGCAAATAATCTCAAAAACCCATGAATTCCATGATGTTTTGGTCGAAATTCGGCATGCCGCGCAAAATCGGCATGCCGCATTTTGAGTAAAAAACCTAGGTTTTTACTGCAAATCAGACGAAAAACGGCATGCCAAAAACCTTAATCCCAGCTCCGTTTTTTTGTAAAAAAATGGAGCTGAAATTAAGGATTTGGCAGCTGGTGCCAGGAGTTTTCAGGAGAAAAAACTCCTTAATTTCAGTTCCATTTTTTTATAAAAAAACGGAGCTGAAATTAAGGATTTTGCAGTTGATGCCAGGAATTTTCAGGAGAAAAAACTCCTTAATTTCAGTTCCATTTTTTCATAAAAAAACGGAGCTGAAATTAAGGATTTGGCAGCTGGTGCCAGGAGTTTTCAGGAGAAAAAACTCCTTAATTTCAGTTCCATTTTTTTTATAAACAAACGGAGCTTAATTTCAGTTCCATTTTGTTATAAAAAAACGGAGCTGAAATTAAGGATTTTGCAGTTGATGCCAGGAATTTTCAGGAAAAAAATCCTTAATTTCAGTTCCATTTTCTTATAAAAAAATGGAGCTGAAATTAAGGATTTTGCAGCTTGGATCAGGAATTGTGGCCATGTAACCCAGTTCTTAATTTCAGTTTCATTTTTTATTAAAAAAAAAACGGAGCTGAAATTAAGGAATCACCACTTGGACCGCTGAAACTCAGGAAACAAAATTCCTTAATTTCAGTTCCGTTTTTTTATAAAACAACGGAGCTGAAATTAAGGATTTTGCAGCTGGTGTCAGGAATTGTGGCCATGTAACCCAGTTCTTAATTTCAGTTTTTTTTTTTTATTGAAAAAAAAACGGGAGCTGAAATTAAGGAATCATGCAGGCAGGTCTCGGCCCCCAATCGGCCATTTTTTCTCCGCTGCGCGGGGCTGGCCTCTGTTATTCCCTCTCTCCCCCTTCCGACCCCCCCCCACTGGTTGCCCTTTGAACCCACAATTTTTTCCTCCGCTGCGCGGGGCTGGCCTCTCTGTTATTCCCTCTCTCCCCCTTCCGCCCCCACCACCCCCCCCACTGGTTGCCCTTTGAACCCACAACTTTTTTTCTCCGCTGCGCGGGGTGCGGGGGTGGTGGGGTGGTGGGGGTGGCAGGGGGGCGGTCGTTGGCTGGGGTGGAGTGCGGGAGTGAGTGGGGGTGTAGGGCAGTCATGCTTAGCAGGGTTAGGGGCTGGGCTTGCTCAGTTTACTCAGTGACTCAGAGAGTCAGTGTTTCGACTCTGGCGACGACCCGACTCTATCAGTGCTGACTGACAAGTGTGGACATATTGGGCTGCTCTCTCTCTATCTCTCTGTCTGTTTCCTTCTTGCTTTATTTCTTTCTTTTCTTTCTTTTGATTTTTCTTTCGTTCTTTCTTTCTTTCTTTCTTTCTCTCTCTCTCTCTCCTTTTTCTCTGACGTCTGACTCTCTCTGTTTCTATTTATCTCCTTCCATCCCCCCCTCCCTCCCTCCCCTCCCTCCTTCCATCTCTTCCTCCCTCCCTGCCCTCCGTCCTTAGCTTCAGCTAGACGTACAGATGGACGATGAGGGGAAACAGCCATCCTTGCTCTTGGTTCCCCCCCTCCCCCAAGCCCCAAGGAACATGTCGACATGCTAAGTTTATCGTGTTGCGTTGGGTTTACATTGTTGTTTCAAAGCATTTCGACAGATGCTGGTTTCATTGTTTTTGGAATAGTCTCCCAAAGCAGAATCCTTAATTTCAGCTAGTTTCTCTTCATTTCCTTAATTTCGGTGAATATTGAAATTTAGCAGGCACCTGTCCCTGAAACGCAGAGTCGCCTCGGCTGCTGGTGGCGGCATTAGGGTAATTACTTCCGTGCGCGAACATTCCTCTGAGGTTTAGGGTTTTGGGTTTAGCGTTTAGGGTCCCGAAACCCCTAAACCAAGGCCTTGCGCTTTCTTAGTCTTCAGGGCGCCTGGGTGGTGCAGTCCGGTAGACGCCGTGTGATCTCCTGGCAGCGTCTGAGTTGAGACACGTCTTCCCTAAAATTTCGGTAGGGTTTGGGGTTTGGGGTTTGGGGTTTGGGGTTTGGGGTTTGGGGTTTGGGGTTTGGGGTTTGGGGTTTGGGGTTTGGGGTTTGGGGTTTGGGGTTTGGGGTTTGGGGGTTGGGGTTGGGGTTTGGGGTTTGGGGTTTGGGGTTGGGGTTTGGGGGTTGGGGTTGGGGTTTGGGGTTTGGGGTTGGGTTTGGGGTTTGGGGGTTTGGGGTTTGGGGTTTGGGGTTTGGGGTTGGGGTTTGGGGTTTGGGGGGTTTGGGGTTTGGGGTTTTGGGGTTTGGGGTTGGGGGTTTGGGGTTTGGGGTTTGGGGTTTGGGGTTTGGGGTTTGGGGTTTGGGGTTTGGGGTTTGGGGTTTGGGGTTTGGGGTTTGGGGTTTGGGGTTTGGGGTTTGGGGTTTGGGGTTTGGGGTTTGGGGTTCAGAGTTGAGGGTTCGGGGTTTAGGGTCGCCTATCCCGGGAACAATACACAAGGGAGCCGGCGTTGGGTCGCATAGGATTCACTTTAGGGTTTAGGGTTTAGGGTTTAGGGTCTAGGGCTTAGGGTTTCGAAATCAAAGCCTACTTTCTTGTAGGTTTTTACATTCGGCCAAACCCTAACCCAAAAACTTAAACCAGCCGAAAACCCCAAATCACCCGAGACACCAGCCCTTACCCTGCTACACTTTAAAGGCAATTTTTACATCCCCAGAGCTCTGAGCCCTACAAGCCCTAGGCAGCAAACCCTCAAACCCTAAACCCGAAACCCTAAACCCTAACCCTAAAACCTAAAGCATCCAGCCCCAAATCCCCCGAAGTCTTCAAGCCCTACCAAGTTGAGGGACTCCAAGGGCCTAGGGCTTAGGGCTCAGGGCTTAGGCTTTAGGGTTTAGGGTTTAGGGCATAGGGTTTAGGGCTTCGGGTTCAGAAGAGTATGTCGGGGGATTCGCGTCGGCGTCCTCGAGGAGGGCACAGATGAGCTGCCAGGAAGACTGACCCAGGCCTGGGGCTACATTACAAGTAGAGTTAAGGGTTTAGGGTTAAGGGTTTAGGGTTTAGGGTTGAGAGTTTAGGGTTTAGGGTTTAAGGTGCAGGGATGATGGAATGCTATACAGGGTTGGCCTTTCAAACGATTTGAAAAACATTTGCATATAGGGTCTCTCATAAACCCAAAGAAGGAAAAAGAAAGATCTCAAAAACCTAGTACAGTACAAGTTAGGATTACCCACATTCGGCGTGCTTTGGCTTTTCTTTTGCGCGGAGGCGGGGCGGGGGGGGGGGGGGGGGAGTTTTCCACTTGGAGGTTCAGGGTACTCATTAACCAACTGTAGCTGCACTTACAACCCACTCATAAGCCCCTGTAAGTGCCCCAATAGAGTTATAATTGGGTGAAAAGTACAGTTCTTATTGGGTTAATAAGTACCCTGAACCTCCAAGTAGTAAGAGCCTTCGGGTTGTGGGCAGCTGGGGCACACTCTTCGCCTTTGATGACGAGCGTGGCGAAGCCTGAGGCTGTGCAAGGATGTGCGTAGGGGTCCAGGGGCCTGAACAATTAGAATAGGGTTTTGGGGAGTTATTGTAGTATATTTATAAAGGGACCATAAGGGAATAGGATTCGTAATTCTTCCAACCCTTACTGCCCTGAGCGGCGCAAGCGCCCACAGGGCAACTAGAAACTCTGCATGGAAGAACTTCAATAACCCTAAACCCTAAACCCCCGTTCGAGTAGCGCATGAGAGTTTGGAGGGGGGGGGGGGGGGGGCACGGTTTAGGGCTTAGGGTTTAGGGTTTAGGGTTTAGGGTTTAGGGTATAGGGTTTAGGGTCTAGGGTTTAGGGGTTAGGGTTTAGGGTTTAGGGATAAAGGTTCAGGGGTCTAAGGTTGATGGGCTTGGGATTTAGGAGTGCGGGATGTCCAAAACCCTAAACCCCTAAACCCTTTAACCCTTTGAACCCTTTGAACCCTTTGAACCCTTTGAACCCTAAACCCTAAACCCTAAACCCTAAACCCTAAACCATGATGCTGGTGCAGCCCAGGGTGCCCCAAAGGGTGTTGACAAGGCCCTGGGCGGAGAACTGCGGAAGCTTCCGCAAGGTCTCGTCAGCAATGGCCTGCGGGTTTAGGGTTTAGGGTTTCGGGTTTAGGGTTTAGGGTTTAGGGTTCATTGTTTAGGGTTTGGCCCTTACTTACCCTAAGGGTCCATGTACCTCATTACTACTTTCTTGGGCCCCACAGGCCCTGTTCAGGAGGTCAGCAATGGCCTGCGGGTGTTTGACCCTTACTTGGCGTCCGACAAAAATCCTGCTGAGAAGGGCATGAGGTGCCTCTGTGCCCCCTTAACTTCAACTTGTTAAAACTGATTAAACCACTCCATACATGATGAGGGAGCGATGGATGATGATGGCTGTCCGACATGCTAGGGAAGCTACAGGTAACCTTTACCATTCCATATGACGTTGGCGATCTGGCCAGTTCTTCAGCCGCTGGTGTCAAGGGAATTTCTGCATGTGTCAGGTCTTAGCATTTAAGGAATGTCGCTGCAGTTTGGGGAGGAAGTAAGACCCTACACCCTACCTTAACCCTTTTCTAAGCAAGAAAAACAAACCTAAACGCCTTAAGCCCCGACTCTCCTTGATCAGCGGGTCGTGGCGGATGCCAATCTTGGCGAAGGCCCAGCAGGTGTTCGAGAGGTTCCTGGGCTCAGGCTTGAAGAACCTCGAACCATGGAGAGAAAATAGGGCTCTATGGGGCTTCAGAGGGCTCTATGGGGCTTCAGAGGGCTCTATAGGGCTTTCTAGGGCTTTTTATAGGGCTTTATAGCGCTCTATAGGGCCCTATAGGACTCTATAGGGCTTTCTAGGGCTTCCTAGGGCTTTTTAAGGAGGGCTTTAGAAGGCCTTTTAGGGCCTTTTTAGGGCCCTTTAGGGTCTTTAGGGGCCTTTAGGGTTTTTGGCTTAGGGAACCCTGGAGGCCAAAAGCGCAAGATTGCATTGATTGTTTTTTCCCAGCGTCTGTTCCGTGAAGTCGGAAATCTGTACCACGGCCTGAAGAATGCAGGGTTTAGGGTTTAGGGTTTAGGGTTTAGGGTTTAGGGTTTAGGTTTAGGGTTTAGGGTTTAGGGTTTAGGGTGAGGGTTCGGGGTTTAGGGCCAGGGGTTTTAGGGGGCTCAGCCCTGAACCCGAACTGAACCCGAACACCCCATCCAAGCCCTAAATCCGAAACCCTTACCCGCGGACGACATACCACTAGTAAAAGCGTGAGCCAGTAAGCGAGCTCCCTAATGAATTTCCTAGATCCAGGCTTGAAAAGGATTTAGGATATAGGGTTTAGGGTTTACGGTATTGAGTTAGAAGGAGTGAAGCGTGAACCAAGAGCATTATGAGCGCCCAAAGAAGTTTCTAATTGGCGCTCTTATTCGCAGAACCCCCACAGATATAATTAAATAGTTCATGTCATAGGGCTTTTGAACGGGGCAGGAAAATATGTTGAACTCGTGCGTGTTCCTTACAATTAAAGCACCTTTGTACGCGCACAAATAAAATCGTTTTACGTGCGCGTAAACAAAAACAAAACACACGTCGGGGGCCAAAGAACTAATGTTGTAAACGTTGTATGCGCCCGTCACGTCGTTCATTGGGCATGCATTTCGTGCACTGAACCGTTGCAATCATGAATCATAAACGAATTCACTTCATTCTGGGAAATGGCGAATGAAGTGCGTCGAAGCATCTTTCCATGCAAATTCCTTGTCGGTTAGCAGGGAATGGGGGAATGAGGTACCCTATACAATCCCGTAAAAGGTATAATATATAATATATATATAATATATATAATATAATATAATATATATATAGTACGTAAATCCCAAAACCCTAGACCCCAAACGGGCACCCTCGTTTTAATGTGGTTGCTGGGCTTAACCCAAAACCCTAAACCCTGAACCAAAGCCCTGAACCCGAAACCCAAAACCCAAAACCCCAAACCCCAAACCCTAAACCCTAAACCCTAAACCCTACACCCTAAACCCTACACCCTAAACCCTAAACCCTACACTGCACCTCGCGAGCGATGGCCATCATCACCGAGTCGAACCTTAGAGCTGTTCTGGCTCCAGGTCCGAAATCCTTAAACTCTTAGGGTTTAGGGTTAAGGTTTTAGGGTGTAGGGTTGAAGGTTTAGGGTTTAGGTTTTAGGGTTAAGCTTTGAGGGTTTAGGGTTTAGGGTTAAGGTTTTAGGGTTTAGGGTTTAGGGTTGAGGGTTTAGGGTTTACTGCTTAGGGTCTAGAGTCTAGGGTTGGGGGTTTAGGGCAACCCTAAACCCAGAAACCGCACTAAAGCAAGGGTGTCCGACCAAACCCTACAACCGAACCCTAAACCCTAAACCCTAAAAACCCCGAAACCCCAAAAAAACCGAAACCCCGAAACCCCTAAACCCCTAAACCCCCCAAGCCCCAAAAACCCTAAACCCTGGCAAACAAAAACAAAACCGAGGGACTTTCGCAGATCGAGGGTGGCAAAGCCCCAGGCCAGGTTGGAGAGGTCCTGAGAGTAGACGGATCTGCCAGAGCCCAGAACTCCACGTTTTTGTTGATGTCAGGGTTTAGGGTTTAGGGTTTAGGGTTTAGGGTTTCGGGTTTAGGGGTTTGGGGGTGAGGATTGTTCAGGGTTTAGGGCTCAGGGTTTAGGGTTCAGGGTTTGAATGTCACCCGGCCGAAAAAACCCAACTTATCCACATGCCCTTCGCATGCGATTTGGCATAGGAAATGATGGGAAACGCCGATGTGGTAATTTAGGGCGCGTAGGGGTTTACGTCGAGGTTGCAGGTGGGGAAGGTTGCGGGTAAAGGGCTTAGAGTTTCGCCCCATTAGAGGGTCTAGGGTTTAGGATCTCCTGCGCCCCAAACCAAAACCCTACGTACACCCTCAACCCTGAACACTAAACCCTAAACCCTATAAACCCTAAACCCACACATTCCCAGGGTACTGTGGGATGCACACCAAAGCCGAACCCCTCAGAACCCTAAGCCCCAAGCCCTAAGCCCTAAGCCCCAAACCCTAAACCCTAAAAGCTAAACGTACCGTTTGACACAAATCAAAGCCGAAACCCTCAGAACCCTAAACCCTTAAACACCTAAACCCCTAAACCCTTATACCCCTAAACCCCTAAACCCCTAAACCCTAACCCTAAACCCCATGAAGAACGCTTGCGGGAGGCCCTCGCGCGCGACGTGGCGAGCAGCGGCGGAGCAATGGAGGCAATGATGCGGAGCAGACGACCCGCCGTGGAGTCCTTCAGTTGAGGGTTTAGGATTTAGGGTTTAGTGTTTAGGTTTTAGTGTTTAGGGCTTAGTTAGAGTTTACGGTTCCCGCCGTGGAGTACTTTAGTTGACTGGGTTGGCCTTGAAACCCATTGACAGAATTATACATAGGGTTTAGGATTTAGGGATAGGGATCCCTTACAAACTGAAATAAGGAACATCTATACTAAAATACCCCCAAAAGCCAACCTAGTTGAGGTTAAGCTTTAAGCTTAAGCGTGTTTAAAGTGTCTAGGGTGCATAGGGTTTGTAGGGTTTGTAGAGTACCCTAAACCCTAAAAACTAAACCCTAAACCCTAAATCCTAAACCGTAGATCCTAAGTTTTTGTAGGGCGTTGAGGATCGAAAGGCATGGAGTTTCGGGCTTCGCGCCTTAGCTTACTGGCCCAAATCCCAAGGAAATAAAAGTTGAAACTTTCAGAAAAAAACTACCTTATAAGAAACCCAAAACTTGAAAAGTTGGGTTTTGAGCCAGTAAGTTAGCACTCGCGAGTCGGATCTGCGAGGGTGCACGCAATATAAGAGGCCCCGCAACCCGGGGTCACCTAGGAATCCTATCAGGAAAAACGCGGATTTGGGGTGCAGGGCATTCGGGGTTTGTAGGGTTTAGAGGGTTTATCGGGATTATTATCATTATTATTGGGGTTTATTCGGGTTTATTTTGGTTTCTAGGTCGGGTTTTGGCTTGTGGGGGTGTACGAAGGGTTTATCGGCTTGAGGTTTAGGGTTTAGGCGGTGCAGGGATTTAGGAGCATCTCCTACCAAGAAGAATCGGTTTGGTCGCAAGGTAGACACCGAAAGCCTAGTTTAGGGTTCAGGGTTTCAGGGCTTAAGCCCTAAACCCTGGACCCTACACCCAAAACCCGAAACCCTTTAGGGTTCGGGGGAGACGCCGACGCCGCAAGGGCGGAGAAGGTCAACTCAAATGACAACGCGACCTGTACACCCGGCTCAACATCCCAATTTCGACATGTTGGACACAAACCCGAAAACCTAAAACCCTGAGCCCTCAACCCTCAACCCTAAAACCCTAGAACCATAAACCCCGAATTAAAACCCTAGAACCCCATAACCTTAAAAAAACAAAACACTAAAAACCTAAAACCTCAAAACCCCTTAAACCCCAAACCCCTAGAAGCCTGAGGCATACCCAGGGCCTTCCACTGCAGCCGGGCAAGGGCCGTGGTGATGCTCGCCAGGTGGCGGGCATGCACCATCTCAGGACCAACCTTAAAAGGCAGTTCAGGGTTGAGGGTTTTTGTCAGGGTTAGGATCTAGGGTTTTAGGAAGGCCTAGGCCTAGGGCTTTAGCCATCTCAGGGCCAACCTTAAAGGTGGTTCAGGGCTTAGGGTTGAGGGCTTTATCAGGGTTTAGGGTTTTAAGTTTAGGATTTAGGTTGAAATTTAGGGCCTAGGGTTTAGCGTTTGTCAGGTGTAGGGCTTGGGGTTTGTCAGAATCAGTTCGAGGATTAGGGTTTAGGCATACTAAAGCGGGACTCCCAGACGCGGCCCCCTAAACCCTAAACCCTAAACCCTAAACCCTAAACCCTAAACCCTAAACCCTAAACCCTAAACCCACGCCCCTTCTCCCCCAACCATGTATCCACGTCCGAGGCGCCATCTCGGCAGCGCCGGGAACACCGGCATGGGAGAGCCAGGCTTCTATGCCTTTGGGGTAGGGTTTCGGGTTTAGGGTTTAGGGTTTAGGGTTTGGGGTTTGGGGTTTAGGGTGAGAGTCCTAGGGCCTAGGGGGAGCTTCAAGGGTTGAAGGGTTTAGGGCTGCACCCTCAACCCGATACTCGAAACCCGAATACTCTAGACCCTCGTTAAGGCCCAGCGTCGAAGGGTTTTAGGGGTCAGGGGCGTTCCAGGGTAGGGGTCTCAGGGTTGGGGTTTAGGATTTCAGGTAAACCCAAAACCCAAAACCTTAAACCTCTAAACCCTAAACCCTAAACCCTAAACCCCAAACCCTAAACCCTGAAGCCTAGAGGAGTTTAAGGGTCTTCAGCTTCGTTGCAGGCTTCCGGCCCTCGGATGCCTATTGCAGCGTGGTAAGTAAAAATGACCTTCTGGGTTTAGGGTTTAGGGCTAGGGTTTAGGGCTAGGGTTTAGGGTTTCCGGGGTTTAGAGGTTTTGAGCGGTCTAGGACGCAACTCGTCCACACTCTAAAGCCCCAGACACCCTAAACCCTAAACCCTAAACCCTAAACCCTAAACCCTAAACCCTAAACCCTAAACCCTAAACCCTAAACCCTAAACCCTAAACCCTTCCACCAGGGGGCGGTAGAGGACCTCAAGCACCCGCGGGTCGTGATGCAGCTTGTTCGCGCCGCGGAGCCGTGAGAGGCGGTTCAAGACGGTGATGGTGTTCCTCAATTGGGGTCCCATATGAACCTAGAAAGGAAAGAATAGGATACCTCTGTTGACTTGAGGAGGCTGTATGCGGCAGACTTTCATGTGGACTTTCAAGTTGCAGGTCCTCCTCTGCAAGGTTTATGGTCTTTTAGATCTGTCTGCGGTGCTGTGTCTGGCCATATGCGAATTCCCCAAACCCCAAACCCCAAACCCAAAACCCCAAACCCCAAACCCAAAACCCAAACCCAAACCCTAACCCCTAACCCTAAACCCTAAACCCTACACAAGGTGCCCTCTGTCATCGGCAAGCATCAGCATGTCAAAGCCAGTGAGCATCTCGTCCGCGGTGTGCAGCAGCTCCTTTAGGGTTTAGGGTTTAGGGTTGAGGGTTTAGGGTTGAGTAAGGGGGGGACACATGAAGGACTTTCACCTGTCTTCACCCTAAACCCTCAACCAATTCCCAAGCTTCCTATACAGAACCAGGAAGTCCAAGCCAGGGAGGGGTTTTAGGGTTTAGGGTTCAGGGTTCAGGGTGGAAACTCTCCAGGTCCGTACATTACAGTCATCCACACTGCGAGGGAACTTAGTCTGTATTGATGTAATGCCCAGTGTAGAGCGCACTGTGTTGGGACGTACGAGGGCCCACCCCCAAGAAGGATAAGCCCCCTCCGAGATATTAGTGGTGTAGCCCTAAACCCTAAACCCTAAACCCTGCACCCTTAGGGCTGATGGGTTGTAGAGTAGATCCGCAGCATAAACGGAGGCTGAAACCGTGTAAAACTTGCAAAGAAAGGGGAAGGCCATGGCCCCTAAACCCTAAACCCTAAACCCTAACCCCTAAACCCTAAACCCTAAACCCTAAACCCTAAACCCTAAACCCTAAACCCTAACCTTAAACCCTAAACCCTAAACCCTAAACCCGTAAAGAAAGCTTGTAAGGTGAGGGCGCATCCTCGACATCCTCCATCGCCACCAGTCCTAGGACTCGTAGTTCTAAACCCTGCGGTTCAGGGTAGGGTTTCGGGTTTAGGATTTAGGGTTTGGACTCTCTTTACGTACAGTTTTATGGGTTATAGCTGCGGATTCAGGGGTAACTACTCGAAACTGTAGGTAAATGGAGCCCCAGGTAAGTTCTGCACGCTGCGGTTCAGGGTCTGCAGGGTTTATAGGGTTTAGGGGTTTTAGGTTTTAGGGCGTGTAGCAGTTGGGGTTTAGGGGCCTTGTAGGGTGAAGGGTTTATAGGGATTATAGGGTTTACAGGGTTTGTAAGGTCTGTAGGGTTCATGGGGTTTGTAGGGTTTATGGGTGTATAGGGCTTGCGGGGTTTAAAGGGAAACAGGGCTTATAGGGTTTACAGGGTTTAGGGGTTTTGCCGGGTAGCTCTACAGGCTGATGAGCGACTCTGGGTAAGCTGGCGGGTGGATCCAGGAATAGGGATTTAGGGGTTTAGGGTGCACAGCTTAGGATTTAATGTATAGGGCCTAAGCTAGTGTTAGAGGTTGGGGTCTAGGGTTGAGGGCTTAGCCCTAAGCTCTAAATCCTAAACCCTAAACCGTAGCCTGGGATACCCAGAAAGTCCCATGGCTTAGGTCTCCCATACCATGCATTCCTTGTTGTTTAGGGGCACATAGGCAGCGCCCGTCGTTTTGGGTCTCCCGTGCACTCCCGAAAGGGTCCATGCAGTTTAATTACTTTTATACTTGGGCCCCAAAGTCTCTAAAAAGCAAGTACTTTAAGGCCCGAGAATTCCCTATTTAGGTACATGGACCCTTAGGGTAGAGTTTGGGGTTGTTAGGGGGTTCCCCAAGGAAGGACTGTACTGGCTGTAGCTTTGCGATCTATCTACCTTATAAAAGCCCTGTATACCTAAGGAGCCCCTAAGGTCTCTTATGAGGATCCCTGCTTTAGTCCCTTGAATAAGCCCCGTAAACCCTCTAAGGTTTTATATGTCGGGCGTCAAGCTAACGCTAGCCGCCAAACCTAAATCCCGAACCCTAAGCCCAAACCCTAAACCCCAAAACCTGAACAAAACTCACAACCCAACATCTTGACCCCAAAGGAAAAGCCAAGGATAACATACCACTTTCTGTAGTTCTTCGCACGGAACTAGGGAAGGAGGAACCCTGTAATTCCCAAATTACCCTCAACCCTAAGCCCTTAAAACCTACACCCTAAAACCCGAAAATCCTAAAACCCTAAACCCTAAACCCTGACCCCCATAACCCTGCTTATCTGAGCCAGTAAGCGGGCAAAGACGTGGCCCAGATACCCTAAACCCTAAACCCTAAACCCTGAACCCTAAACCCAAAACCCAAAACCCTAAACCTTAAACCCTAAACCCTCCAAACCCTACAAACCCTCTAAACCCTACAAACCCTGATTCCCTAATCATCCGAGGTGGCCGAGCATCGTTTGTTCAGAGCCGCGTGCCAGGACGAGCGATGCCGCCGCTCTCGGCTGGAGGGCCGATCTGTGCCTCAAAGAAGAAGGGTTTAGGGTTTAGGGTTTAGGGTTTAGGGTTTAGGGTTTAGGGTTTAGGGGTTCAGGGTTTAGGGGTTCAGGGTTTCAGGGTTTCAGGGTTTAGGGGTTCAGGGTTTCAGGGTTTCAGGGTTTCAAGGTTTCAGGGTTTAGGGTTACAAAGGGACTCTCGGGTGTGTTCGAAGGGCTCGGGGTTGAGGGTTTAAGGGTTTAAGGGTTTAGGGTTTAGAGGGGTTTATCGGGGCTTAAAGGGCTTTGGTAAGGGTCATCAGGGTGTTGTAGGGTTTTATAGGGGGTTTTTAGGGCCTTACAGGGGTTAAAAGGGGTTTATGGAGGTGTTATAGGGGTTTTCAGGGTTCTAGGGGTTCATAGGGGGGGTTCATTCGGGTTTCGGGTTTGGGGTTTATAGTTTAGGGCTGAGAGCTTTCATTCAAGCCCCTGTAGCTTTGGAGCCATAACTGACTTTTTGAGGATGGGCCGTGGATCAACAAGATGTTCCGGCAGTGTTAATAGGGCTTACATTGTAGGGTGTAGGGGCTTCAGGGTTTCAGGGGGTTAGACTGCAGCGTTACGATCGCAGACCGCTAGCCTTAGGGCCCTACACATCAGTCTCCCCTAGCCCCACTTCCCCGCCCTCTCTGCTATACTTGGCTGAATATGTTGGGATGATCACCCTTCTACTAACTAGCAATCCTTATTGGGAACTATAATGGGGGGGTACTAGAATCCCTATTAAGGACTCTTAGTTTAAGACGGAACAATCCCAACGAACACGTATCCTAACCCTATTGGGGTTTTCAAGCCCAGGCTTCATCCCCAAACCTACTTACTGGCCCAAATCCCAAGGAAATAAAAGTTGAAACTTTCAGAGTAAACTACCTTGTACGAAACCCAAAAGTTGAAAAGTTGGGTTTTGAGCCAGTAAGCCTATGTCTTCTACGGCTTAGGGTCGGGGATTTTCAGGGCTAACCTAATATGAGTCCGATCCGAGAAATTGTGATAGTAACCTACGTGGCTTTCAAGGCATACCCCAACAGGGTATGTGCCCCTGAGCTGGTCTGGTGCTGTTCTCACTTGTGAGCCCTAAACCCCAAACCCTAAGCCCCAAACCCCAAACCCTAACCCTAAACCCTAAACCCTAAGCCCTAAACCCTAAACCCTAAACCCAAACCCTAAGCCCTAAACCCTAAACCCTAAGCCCTAAACCCTAAACCCTAAACCCAAACCCTAAGCCCTAAACCCCTAAGCCCCAAACCCCAAACCCTAAACCCTAAACCCTAAACCCCTTCTGCAGATCTGCGGCCGTCGAAATCCTCTCGTCGTCGCGTCCACGGAGAATCCACAACCTTCGCTGCCCAGTCGCAACCACAACTCCTTAGGGTTTAGGGGTTTCGGGGTTTAGGGGTTTAGGGGTTTAGGGTTTAGGGTTTAGGGTTTAGGGTTTAGGGGAAAACTTTAGCCCTAAACCCTAAACCCTGAGTCCTGAACCGTAAACCCCAAACCCAAAACCCTGAACCCTAAGACCTAAACCCGAAACCCTGAACCCTAAACCCCTAGAAGTTTTGGCGTTGGGGTCGTGCCTCGACAAATGCAGTGCGCTGAAAGCCTCGTTTAGGGTTTAGGGTTTGGGGTTTCGGGTAAGGGTTTAGGGTTTGGGGTTGAGGCTTAGGGTTAGCGAGCAAACAAACCTACCCATGATTGCTTACTGTGACTTGTGAGGGAACCTCACCCCGCAACAACACAGGCCATAGCATGCAGGGTTTACCTGGGACTCTATAGTACCTACAGTTTTGTAGCAACTGCCCTTAATTAGTAGGTATAACCCATAAAGCTGCAGGTAAAGAGGGTCCCAGGTAGGTTTCAGGTTGGGTTTAGGGTTTAGGGTGTGGGGTTTAGGTTTTCGGGTTTTAGGGTTTTCCTTCCAAGCAACAGCTGCCTTGGCTTTGGCGTTGACTGCGCCGCTGGCCGGGTAGAAGGACGACCTCGGGGAGAGGTTTCTGGGTTGCGAAAGCATTAGGCACCTCTGTATTGGGGTTTAGTGTCTCAGTTGGGGTCCATGTACCCATAAGGTTAGGACCTTCCTCCTAAACCCTGAACTTCTATTGATTCTATTTGCTTAAGAACCCCCCCAATAAATGCAAGAATCCCTACATTGGCCTGAAAAGAAAGAATATTCTTAACTTGCGTGGTTCTCTAGCAAATCGTGCTGGTGAGGTGTAAGGTTGAGGGCTTAGGGGGTTTAGGGTTTAGGGTTTCGGGTTGCAGGTTCTCCGATCTCTGAGGTTTTCAGGGGTTCCCAGGGTTTGGGGCTTTAGGAAGAGGACTTTCAAAGCTTGGGGCTGTGTTTAGGGTTTAAGGCTTAGGGTGTAAGGGTTAGGGTTAATCTTCGAAATGACCCTGGGATTTTACTACCCGGCACCCCCGAAGAAGGTTAAACAAGTTACATACCCGTCCCCTAAACCCTAAACCCTAAACCCTAAACCCTAAACCCTAAACCCTAATTACCCGGCTACTAAGCAGTCGTGCTGCGAGGAGGATGTCGGACGGGAGCCATTGATGCTGGCGGCGGGCTGGTTGCCGCTCTGGCAGCAAGCGTTTCTTTGGAGAATTCGGGGTTGAGGGGTCGAGGTGTTTAGGGTTTCCCGTTTAGGGTTTAGGGGTTAGGGTTGAGGGTTTAGTGGGATTCGGGCTTAGGGCGTAGGGTACCTTGAGGGTTGAGGGATACGGGTCAGTTGTGTGTATGCTGCTTTTTTTGTTTTTGTGTGGGAGGGCGGGGGGCAGGGATAAGGGGTGTTTGGGGGCTTGGGCTGCACGGTAGGGCACTCATGCAGACATGTGTTTTTGTTGGAGGGTGGGGTGGGGGGTGGGGTGGGGTGGGGGATGGAGTTCCCAGCCGTAAACACTGGAAAATACTCATGGAGTTGTTCAGGGTTCAGGTCCGGGGAAAGTTTCGATGAGTTTCGAGGAGTTTCTTTTTTGGGATATTTGAATAATTTCAAGTTACAGGGGCTTAACGGTTTAGAGTTTAGGGTTTAAGGTTTAGGGTTTAGGGTGTAGGGTTGGGGGCTTAGCACCTTTGGAAGCATAACAAGTTCTTTGGACATGTTCGTTGGTGTGCTGATGTTCCTAATGAAGGAGATCTGGGATCTCGGAAGAGCTTAGGGTCTTGAGGTGTAAGAGTTGTGCACCCCTCAGAAGTCCTAGGCTCAAGAGTACCCCTGTTTGGTTGAGAGGGGCTTCTAAGGAAACCTAAGCCGGAAAAAAGGGAGATTCCGATCCCCTCAGTGTTGGGCTTGCATTGTCTTTGGTTTAGGAGAAGGTAGGGTTGTAGTTGTAAGCCGAAACCCCGAACTCGGTCCTGTGCCGGATCCGCGCTGCTGCCAGCCTCCTCTAATGGTTTAGGGTGTCGGGATCTTTGGGGCTTAGACCGCACTCTTCTCGGTTCAAGGTAAAAACCCTTCTAAACGCTGAACCCTAAACCCTGATCCCTAAAATCCCAAACCCCAAGCCCTAAACCCCCAGTAAGGCCTCCCCCAAAGGGGCCGGTACCACCTTACGATACCGCTTCGAGAGCTGCATCCTGTCCTAAACCATAAACCCTCAACCCCAAACCCCAAAACCCTAGCCCTCAACCGCAAACCCCAAAACCCTAAACAATAAACCCCAAACCCCAAACCCTAAACCCCAAGCCCCAAACCCACACCCTAAGCCCCAAACCCTAAACCCCAAACCCTAAACCCTACACCCTAAACCCTAAACCGCACTCCTCGGCTTCTTCGGCCGCGGCTGCGTAGAAGGATGCAGCCATCGGCTGCCGAGGGGGCGCGGTCCATGATGAACGTGTGAGGCGTATAGGGTTTGGGTTTAGGGGTTTGGGTTTTGGGGTTTAAGGGTTTAAGGGTTTAAGGGTTAAGGGTTAAGGGTTAAGGGTTAAGGGTTAAGGGTTAAGGGTTTAGGGTTTAGGGTTTAGGGTTCAAAAAACCGCTTGTTGTGGCGCTGTGGCGTTCGGGCGTAGGAATTTGGCCCATTTTGGGAGGGTGGGGATTTGGGGTCGAGAAGCTTGGGCAGGGCACGGCGGTTTAGGGTTTAGGGTTTAGGGCTTAGGGCTTAGGGCTTCGGGCTTGCGGTTAAGGGTCTCTGTCCGCCTCAACCCTAAAATCATTAAAAGGCCTTGAACCCCCAAAAAACCTCCAAAAAACCGACAAAAAAAACCGAACAGCCTTAACAAAAACCCTAAACACTAAACGCCCTTAGGCCCTAACCCCAAACCCACCCAAAAACCCGTCTCAAGCTCCGAAAAAGAAAAACTTAGCAAACGCATCCAAGCAAGTTCGGGATGATTTTCTGCCCGCTTCTTGCACATGTCCTCCCCCCGCACTGACGGCGGAAGCCCTCGACGACCCGTCTCCTGCCAAAGGGGCTCTCAGACGCTGGGGTTTAGGGTTTAGAGTTCAGGGTTTAGGGTTTAAGGTTTAGGGCTACTAAACCCAAAACCCCATTAAAAAAAAAAAAAAAAAACCTATAAAAACCCTATATAAACCCTATATAAACCCTATATAAGCCCTATGTAAGCCCCATAAACCCTAAATCCCTTTGTTACGACATATTCTCAACAGGATCCCAGGAGCTGGTCTTGTCACGCCGATGCTGTGCCCCCGAAGTCAGCCCATATCATCAAGAGCACAACGAGGGTTTAGGGTTTAGGGTTTAGGGTGTAGGGTTTAGGGTTTAGGGGGTAAGGGTTAGGGTTTAGGGATCCTGACTCATGCTTCTCGAATCACGCCGCGAAAAAGATAAGAACGCAAACCGTGAATTCTGGAGAGCCTTCCCCCCCCCCCCCCCCAAAAAAAAAAAAAGGAACCTAGACCCTTGTATCCTGGGCCAGCCCGCAAAAAGATATCTCCACAGGACCTCATACCAGGATGGGCTATTGTACCCCTATAATCCCTTAAAAGGCCCTTTTTAGGGTTCATTATGAGGCTTTTAAGGCCGAATAGCCCATCCTGGTAGGATCCCCTACCAACTAACCCCACACTATGCCAACTCCCCCCTTGAAGGTAGTTCCGGCTCTCCTGGGGAGGAAATGAGTGTATGGGGAGGGGGGGGGGGGTAGTCGAGGGTCCTCTCTAAACCCTAAACCCGAAACCCTAACCCTAAACCCTAAACCCTAAACCCTAAACCCTAAACCCTAAACCCTAAACCCAAAGAAGTTTAGGCTTCAGGGTATTTGGGGAAGGCTTGAAAAGGAACGTCCACCCTTGTGGCCTCGTCCTCAGTCCTACTCGAAGGTTCAGGGCACTTATGAACCCAATGATAACTGT
Source organism: Symbiodinium natans (assembly GCA_905221605.1). NCBI lineage: Eukaryota > Dinophyceae > Suessiales > Symbiodiniaceae > Symbiodinium > Symbiodinium natans. Next base: position 71,731 of record CAJNDS010000002.1, read on the forward strand.
AGCTATAACACAATCATAACCCTGTTAGGGCACTTCAAGGGCTTATAAGTGGGTTATAAGTGTAGTTATGGTTGGTTCAGAAGTACCAACCTTCTAAAGCCTGTAAGTGCGGAGGCTTGGTTGTAAGTGCTAAGGCTTCGTTGCAGGAACCCATTTTCCTTCTGAGTCCCTACAACCCCCTCTCTGCGAACACCCCCCCCCCCACCCTTCCCAGGTTTCCCCCTGTTTGGCGATAGTTAAGACTGGCGATAGCTAAGACTAATTAAGGCTATTTAAGGGGGGGAACCCAGCGGGGTAGTATAGAGGGGGGTAGCCCTAAACCCTAAACCCTAAACCCTAAACCCGAAATCCTGAAAGAGGTCTTGGCCACTCCTACTCGACGGTGTGGAAGAGGGCATACGTGATGAGGCCGACGCCGAAGACGCGACACATGGCCCTTGGAGTTGATTTTGGGTTTAGGGTTTAGGGTTTAGGGTTTAGGGCTTAGGGTTTAGGGTTTAGGGTTTAGGGTTTAGGGTTTAGGGTTTAGGGTTTCAGGCTTTCGAGCGCCTAAGTATCAAACCCCCCCCCCCCCCCCCCATGCTTTAAGGTTTATGATTCAAAGGCTTGGAATTACCCTAAACCCTAGATCCCAAATGTCTAAGGGTGTAGTGGCCAGTGTTTCTGAAGGGCTTTGTGGGCTTGTAGTGCTTGGGTTGTGCAAGTCGGGGTGGCTCATGATGGAGAAAGAGGGCCAGAAGTTCTCCCAAAACCCTATCACAAGCCCCCTATCACTAGACCCCGAAAGCCGAAGCATACACCCTGGGAAACCTTCAAAACCCTAACCCTAAAAAGAGGAACTCCCCGGGTCCAATAGCCCCAAACCCTAAGACCCTCAAACGACCCTCAAGCCCCTTCAAACCCCCTAAACACCCCCAAAGCCCTAAAAGCCCTAAGACCCTGATGATGCTAGTTAAAACCCCCCCTAAACACCCCCAAAGCCCTTTAAGCCCTAAGACCCCGATGATGTTAGTTGTGTCCGAGGGGCTGGAAGCCGAAATAGGTCATGATCGTCGCGCCGAGAAGAGGACCCAGCACATATCCGATCTGCTGGAACCTTACTTGAAAGGTTCATGGTACTTACTCAACCCATTAATAAACCCAGTAAAAGTGGGTTTAAGGGTTTAGGGAGAAGGGTTTAGGGTTTAGGATACTTGTACTTCTAACCCAGCTATACCCAGATTAGGGCAGTTTAGGCGCTTATGAGTGGGTTATAAGTACAGTTTTATAATTGGATAATAAGTACCATGAACCTCCAAGTACTTCCACTGACGCTTGAAGCCCTAGGAGCTGTCGACGGGCACAAATCCCAACTTCAAAGAAGCTCCGAGACAGTTTGGTTTTGAGGGTCTTTGGATTGTCCATGCGCTTTTTTGACATTTACAGGTTGGTTCTTGGAGGGGGGGGGGGAACCATATTTTCAAATCTGGAAACATATAAACATATACACACGCATCAATACAAATAGACCTAGTATGTTAACCTAGTTTAAGTTTGGGATGTGACCCCTTATACTAACAATCCTTACTGGGATTAGAATCGAGGGTACGATAGTCCCCATTAAGGACTTTAGTATAAGGGAGAACATCCCAACCCTAGACTCTAAACCCTAAACGGCCCTAAACTCCATACCCTAAACCCTAAACCCTAAGCATGGAGCGGGAAACGGCTGCGACGCGTGATTTTTTCAGTTTGCCGCAGCTCTGCTGAGCGACGTCGCCGCGGCTGTGCCTAAGCCCTAAACCCTGCCCCCCAAGCTTTGGGTTTGGGGTTGTGGGTGTCGGGGTAGGATGGTTTAGGGTTCGATTAGGGTTGCCTCAAGCCTCAAGCCCTGAACCCTTAAACTTACAACCTTGAATCGTAGTTGCGACTTATAAACCCCTTGTAAATATGCACCCTATACAACGTAAGCGCTCTCACACTGCAGAACCCTTGAAAAGGCCACACAACTACACTTAGATAGGCACTTGCAGCCCATCATAGGCCCTTCTACAAACCTTCGACACCCTCAACACATCCAAGGGGCATGTTCATTATGCTGAAGACCTGGCGGAGGCACGGTGATAGCAGTTTCCCCAAACCCCCCCCACCCCCCCCGGCAGGAGCAAACCGAAAGTGACAGTTGGGCTTAAGGGAGCCTTTGCAGTTGCCTGGGGGTACCGGGGTTTAAGGGATAGGGTTTGGGGGTCTAGGGTTTAGGGGCTTCGGGCTTGGCTGTTTAGGGTTTTCGGGGTCTTGGGGTGCCAAACCCCAAAAGCCCCAAACACTACAAGCAATCTTCTTTGTCAACCCTCCTTTAGAAGATTCCCAGGTACAAACGCCAAAACAGGCTTGGGGGGTCTGCCCAAAACCCTAAACCTCAGACTAATGTGCGGCCTTCTCTTCGTCGCCGTACCGGCGCCCACTGACGTCCTGGCAAAGCTCAGCTGGCTTCATGGATCAAGGCATCCTAAACCTTAAACCTAAACCCAAACCCACGATGGTGCAGCTACTGTCGTCCACTTGCATCATGGCCCTGGCACGTCGCAGCATCACTACCGAACGCATGGACACTCCGTTTAGGGTTTAGGGTTTAGGGTTTAGAAGAAGCACTTAGTTGCTGAGTTCACTTGCCCCCAACATGTGTACACTTTCAGTTCTATAGGGGATTGTAGTATCCCCCTTACGCGTCCGCACACCCTAACCACCCAGAACCCTGCAAGCCTACGTTACAAAACCTAAAGCCCGAAACCCTACAACCCTCATGATCGGGCAGGTTTTCTGAGGCAAGCCTGAAACCCTGCAACCCTACAACTGTATATGCAACCCCAAAACTCTCAACCTTACAGCCCGACAAACCGAAACACCGTTGAACACCCAAAACCCCGAAACCCCGAAAACCCCGAAAACCCCGAACACCCCGAACACCCCGAACACCCCGAAAACCCTAAACCCTAAACCCTAAACCCTAATAAACCCTAAACCCTAAACCCTAAACCCTAAACCCTAAACCCTAAACCCTAAACCCTAAAGCCTAAACCCTAAACCCTAAACCCTAAACCCTAACGCCCCAAACGCCGAATTGCGGCTCCGTCCTCCAGCATCCTCGGGACAACGGAATTCCTCGGGGGACCGACTCTCTTCATCCCCCCGAAATCTCTCATTTTAGGGTTTAGGGTTTAGGGTTTAGGGTTTAGGGTTTAGGGTTTAAATCCCACACCCCTCCCCATGTAAACTTTACATGAGGAGGGGATTCTGGGGTGTTGATTGGATCCCGAACGGTCCATGTACCTAACTCAGGAGTACTTGGGCCTTAAGGTACCTCCTGTATCCCTAAACCCTAAACCCTAAACCCTAAACCCTAAACCCTAAACCCTAAACCCTAAACCCTGTACAGCGACTCTCAGGGCCCGAGCCCAAGTATACAATGATTACGTACAGGGACCCTTACTTGGAGGTTCAGGGTACTTATTCGGGTTTAGGGTTTAGGGTTTAGGGTTTAGGGTTTAGGGTTTAGGGTTTAGGGTTGAGGGTTGAGGGTTGAGGGTTGAGGGTTGAGGGTTGAGGGTTGAGGGTTGAGGGTTGAGGGTTGAGGGTGTAGGGTTTGGGGTTTGGGGTTTAGGGTTTAGGGCCTAGGGCTTGTTTAGTGGCTCATAATTAGGGTTTGGGGGGGGGGGGGGGGGGAAGCTCGCACTCCCGCCCCAGTGAAGTCGGGAGTTGGGGCATTGGGGTTTTTGGTCTAGAAGAAAGCCTGCCTATACTCCCGGCCATTTCAACGTATTCCGTATTCCCCCGAAATCAAAATGCCTACCCCCGACAAAAGATGCTCCCCACAATCAGCAATTTACCAAGGGGGTGCTAACAGCCCTAAACCTCACTGCAGATGTAGAGGTCTGAAGCCTGTGATCTAAGCTTCACTTTTTCCACTTTGTCCTTCGTGTATCTAGGTCGCCCAGCAATTGAGAAAAATAGCAGGGGGCCCTCTTTGTTCAAAGGATGTTCAAAGGGGTTCCACCCTGGGTATAGGGTATAGGGTTTAGGGTTTAGGGTTTAGGGTTCAGGGGTTGCCGGGCGTCCTAGCGGCTTCTTAAACATTTTTAAACGTTGCAAGCAGAGCTTGCTCGAACTGCACTCTGCAGGGGCAAGATCGCGAAAGCGATTGCCTTGGTGCACCCTCTTTTGCGGTTTAGGGTTTAGGGTTTAGGGTTTATAAGGGAACCCAGAACCCAAAAGAAAAGGGTACAGGGCACCACTGGGCTACCAAGTTGGCGTCCAGACCGTCGCTCGGTTCGAAGTCGAGCGGCGCAGGAAGCTGTCCATATTCACTCCGGCGGCGGTGTGCGGAGACTCAGACTTCGTCTGTGTGTGCCCGGAGACCCCAGCGCCCCTCCGTATGGTTTACGGAATATTCCGAAAAGGGTGAACGAAACCCAAAAAACAAAAAGACCCTAAACCCTAACTGGATTCCTTGGATTTCTAGGGTTTAGGGCTCAGGGGTGGAACAGGGCATACAGTTCAGTCTCCAGCAGCGTGTGATCCTGAAACACCTGTCTGTTTCAAATTTCTTACCGGGTCCAACCCACATACAGGAGCCTAAACGAACTCTGCCGATAGTATCAGTATCCCCTTACCATCCTTTCACTTTACACGAAAAGAATATACGAACGCAACAAAACTGACCCGTTCTCTTTGAATAGGCTTCGATGTGGCGAATTGCTTCTGGCGAGTGCGCCCCGTCCAGCACGTGCGGATGGGATGAGTCTCACTTCAGCCAGCAAACTCACAAAGCTAGTTCCAGCAGCACCTGGACGAACTTGACTTACTGGCCCAAATCCCAAGGAAATCAAAGTTGAAACTTTCAGTTTCACCACCTTATAAGAACCCCAAAAGTTGAAAAGTTGGGTTTTGAGCCAGTAAGTAGATGTGTGTCTACTGTATGCTGCTTAAGAAGCCCCAGAAAAAGAGAACGATCCCTATATTGCCTTTTTGTATAGGAAAGACACAACGTTCATCTTTTTTGGGGCGGTTCTTAAGCAAATCCTAGGTTTTTCGAACTGCGGGCTTTCTTGTTGGCCATAGTTCGATGTAAACGAAGACTGCCGCACGTGCACCCAGCCTGAACCCTAAACCCTAAACCCTAAACCCTAAACCCTAAACCCTAAACCCTAAACCCTAAACCCTAAACCCTAAACCCTAAACCCAGTTGCTCGGATCTCTGAGCCAGACCCCTTCGGCCGTAGGTCTCCTGCTCAGCTAGGCCCAGTAGGAACTTGGGAACAAACACGGTGCCCTGTTTGGTTTAGAGGGGTTTATCACGGAACCTAAACCCCCCAAAAGGGCCCTAAACCCTAAACCCTAAAGCCTAAACCCTAAACCCTAAACCCTAAACCCCAAACCCTAAACCCTAAACCCTACTCCGGGGTCCTAGTCAGTGCAGCTCCCTGCGACTTGGGATGGCTTGAAGCAGCTGCCCTACTTGGAGGTTCGGGGGTACTGATAGCCCCCCAATCACAACCACACTTGTGCGCCCCCGAAGTCTCCCCAAGTAGGGCACAGCCAGACTTATAACTGGGGCAGTCCATACATGCGAACCCCCAAGTCTAGCTGGGGGTCACAGGGAGAGATGCGCGCATGGCGCGCTCCCAGCCAGCAGGCGCTCAGGTGCTCAGCACCCGGGATTCCTGCTCTTGCAGTTGGCGCACCAGAGGCTTGAGACACTGTGATACACCTGCTTAGCTGGGACCGGTCACTTGGTAGCCCAGCAGCCACATGCGAGTAAGGGCACCCTGGGGGAGGCTGGCTACTTTCGAAGGGTAACCTTGAACTGGAAAAAAAAGGGAACAGGGCACCACTGGGCTACCAAGGCCACGTAAGCCGACCTACACCCTAAAGCCTAAACCCTAAACCCTAAACCCTAAACCCTAAACCCTAAACCCTAGACCCTAAACCCTAAACCCTAAACCCTAAACCCTAAACCCTAAACCCTACCTTAGTAGGTGAGCTGCCCTCGGAGGGTGTCTAGCAACTCCAGCAAGCGCGCGGTCAGGTGCGGGTCTGGCCCTGTCTGCCGCGTAATCAAGCCGACCAAGCCGGAGAAGCTCATCCTTGCCTTAGTTGGTGAGTTCTTAAGCCCCCAAAAAAGGTTAGTGAGTTCATAAGCACCAAAAAAAGGGTGTACACTTTCAGTTCATAGGCCCCCCCCCCCAAAAAAGGGTGTACACTGTCAGTTCTACAGGGGAGTTCCAGTAGCCCAAGGAAGTGCAAAGTGCTACTCATTCAGCTACTCAGTTGCCAGGGTCTTCTGCAAGTTGCGGAGATCGCGGCCGAGGAACTCAGGGAGCGGCGCGGAGCTGCAATTCTCTTCAACAAGAGAGAGGAGCTCGGCCGCTTCCATCGTGAAGCCAAAGCGCTCAGCCCGGGCACGACACAACGGGAGCAGCAATGTCAAAAGCTGAGCTTGGCTGCACTCCTGGATCATGATGCGTTGCTTCTTGTCCAGTTTCGGCAACTTCTCCGTGTGCGTCATGTGGCAGTAGGCGCAATCCGCTCCACTTGCGCAATGCCCCGAGATGAAGTAGATGCAGGGACGGTGGCAGGTTTCTGGATGACCCAAACTGCCCAAGCTAACGGGCTTCAGCTCTTGTGTCCAGGCCGGACATGGAGAGGCATCATCCTAAGGTGGGTCCAAACAACCCTCTGGAAAAATCTTTCCTAGCCATGATCCTCTTCCTCCCGATTGAGGGGAATATGTATATATATATATAAATATATACATATACACATATATATTTATTTATTTATGAATGATCCTCTTCTACCCAATTAAGGGAGGGGGGGGGAGGGGGGAAATATCAAGTGCCTTCCCAGCATCTTCCTTCTCCACCGAATCGTCAGAAGGAGCAAGAGAGACTTCTGGCCTAGGCCCAAGGGGTTTAGGGTTTAGGGTTTAGGGTTTGGGGTTTAGGGTTTAGGGTTTAGGGTTTAGGGTTTAGGGTTTAGGGTTTAGATCAAGCGACGAAAGGAGGGGACCCTTCTAAGGGACCTGAGGGACCTTTGGGGGTGTATTGTTTAGGGTGCAGGGTTCAGGGTTTAGGGGGTAAGGTTGCCGGCTACCTAGGCATAAAGGGACCTACATAAGGTGTATGTATATATATATATATATATACATAGGGGATATAAAAAGGAAGAAGATGAAGGGTCCCTTCAATCCTTTTCACCCCTTAAGTGGAGTAAGCTAGGAAGAACAAGGGTACCGTTTTTTTAGCTCACAGGGGCTTATAAGGCAAGCCTAAGCTCCAAAAACGGCAAACAAGGGCCTACTCTAGGTCCTCGTCTTCCTACAGCCTGGAGACTATAAAGCCTAAATCCTAAACCCTAAACCCTAAACCCTACACCCTAAACCCTAAACCCGGAACCCTAAACCCGAAAAAGGAATCAGGGCGTCCTCTGGGTCCCAGTGGCTCTTCCGGAGCTGGATAGGAAAAAAGAGCGCTTGCCCCAAGGCTCGCCACATAGGTCCGCATTGCCTCGGTTCCCTAAACCCTAAACCCTAAACCCTAAACCCTAAACATTAACCGGCCCTATAAGGACATCCTACTCTTTGAGGGGGCTATTGTAGGGGTCCTCTGTTTTCGTAAACCCCCCAAATTCCCTTAAACCCAAGAAGTGAGAAATATAGAATCTGAAGAATATTAAGCCCAATCAGGGAAATAGGGTTTAGGGTTTAGGGTTTAGGTTTAGGGTTAACAAAATATTCTGAGGGCTAAATATACCCAATCAGGGACGGGCCATGGTACCCTATAACCCCTTAACAAAGCCCTTTATAGGGTTGATTTTGTGGAGTCGAGGACCTAATCGTATACTCTAGAACCCCTTAAACAGGCCCTTTGTAGGGTTGATTATGGGGGTTCTAGGGCCGAATAGTATACCCTTTATAGGGTTGATTATGGGGGGACTCTGGGGCCTAATAGCACATTCCTAAACCCTAAACCCTAAACCCTAAACCCTAAACCCTAAACCCTAAACCCTAAACCCTGAACCCTGAACCCTGAACCCTGAACCCTGAACCCTAAACCCTTCCCGACCAAGTTGCATCTTCGTCCTGCGCCGTCTCCATCGTGAAGCTAACGCGCCGGGTTCTGCCGGGTGGTGTGCTGCGACATCTGACTCTGCCAGTCTTTTCCGTCTCGGTCTCTTCCTAGGCCGGCTCTTGACATAATGATGGTAATAATAACCTAATAACTGAATCAAAATAATACTGATACGACTAAGAATGAGAATAATAACAAAAGGAACAAACTAACTAGTCCATAAATCATAAGAAGAAGAATGCTACCACTAATACTACAAATACTAATCATAATGAGAAGAAGAACTCTTCTGATTATGTTTATATTGAAATGTCTGAACATATTCCTAAATATGATCCTCTCTTAAACCCAAGAAGGGAAAACACATATGTATCTATATATATATATATCCCTTAAAAAAGGTTCCTAAATCTAATCCTCTTAAACCCAAGAAAGGGAAAGACAAAAACATCCCAGAGGCCTTACCTAGCTTCCTTGAAGTCGATAAAGGTGTTGCGGTACTCGAGCTCGAGGGCCATGGCGAAACTGCGGCTGTTTCGGCTCAGGAATCCCTCCGCTGGCAGGGTGGAAAACTGCACCGGCGAGAGAACACAAGGCAGAAGTGCTGTCGAACTGGGTTTAGGGTTTAGGGTTTAGGGTTTAGGGTTTAGGGTTTAGGGTTTAGGGTTTAGGGTTTAGGGTTTAGGGTTTAGGGTTTAGGGTTTAGGGGGGCTGGGTTTAGGCTTGAGGGTTGAGGGTTTAGGGCTTGGGGTTTTGGGGTGGCTCTCAATTCGGGTCCTTGTTGGGGTACTCAGGCATTATGCCACTTCGGAGCCTGAGAGACTTAGGGTTTACGGTTGAGGGTTTTTCGAGAAAGGGGCCGCTGTTTTTAGACAACGGCCCTTTGTATCACCTGAAGCTGTCTTGCCAGAGGTACCCATAAGCGTCTAGACATTCGGAGTGTTAGGGTTGAGGGTTTGGGGTTTAGGGTGTAGGAGTTTTAGGGCTCATAGTCGCAGTGCGGCTTCCCCTACTGGTCCATGTACCTTTTGTTAGTTAGGCGTTAGGGTTCATGCGTGGGCCTTCGAGGGACTCCTGTAAAGTAGCATTATCGGGCTCATGGGGCTCGAGGTTTATGGACCAGGCCGGCTTGGTTTTGCCGCCGAGCTGCGTGCAGCCAGCCGCAACGCCCGAAAAGAAAATCTCGAGGATCAGCACCCCCAGTGATCCTGCGTCAGGGTTTAGGGTTTAGGGCTTAGGGTTCAGGGTTAGGGTTTAGGGTTTAAGGAAAGGGAGGGTTGTAGGAATTCGGGTTCTGAGGGTTCTTCGGGGGTTGGGGTGAGGTTCCATGGTAAGATTGAGGTGAAGAAAGCTACAGGCCGAAGCAGCCATTCAACCGAAGATCTCAAAGCAAGCAGTCCTAAACCCTAAACCCTAAACCCTAAACCCTAAACCCTAAACCCTCAACCCTCAATCTGACAAAGAGCTTGGGCGCTCCAAAGCGTGGAAGCTCTGCAAGCCCTGCAAGCCACAAGGCCCTGTAAGCCTTGCAAGTCTATAAACCGTGTGAACCCTATAAACCCTGAGATTTCCGCTGTATGAGTCGCCACTTCACAGCAAGAGACTCCAAAATGCATTAGCCTTTGGAATAAGAAAACCGTCATCGAAAGAAATACTGAATTGATGCAATACGAAGGCCATATTTCAGAGGCACTTTTTTGATAGGGCTGCTTCTTCATGCCTCTACGCAACTTATGCCTGAAACCCCAAAGACTTTAAACCCTCAGCCCTAAACCCTAAAAATAGCCCAAACCCGTAAAAGGACCATTGTCTTACATGCTAGGTTGCCCAGTAACCTAGGATGAAAAAGGGTGGCCCTTTCTTGCTTAAAGTGGTTCATAAGGGAACCTAAACCTACCAAAAAGGGAATAAGGGCACTACTGGGCATCCTAGCATGGGTAGTTCTTTAAATTTCGGGTCACCTTTTTGTGGGGACTTTGGCAAGGTGCCTCGTTTTTTTCGGGACCCGGAAGAGGGAACCTAATTTAGAGAACTACCCCACATCTCCTTGGACTTATGTTTAGGCTTCAGGGTTCAGGTTTCAGGGTTCAGGCTTCAGGGTTTAGGGCTTAGGGTTTAGGGTGCATGAGATGCGTGTGGCAAGGAAGTTCGAGAAGAAGCTGCCAGCCGCGGTGTCGCACACTTCTGAAGTTCGGCTCTGGGAGCCTAAACCCTAAACCCTAAACCCTAAACCCTAAACCGTAAACCCCAAACCCTAAACCCTAAACCCTAAACCCCCTAAACCCTAAACCCCCTAAACCCTAAGCCCTTATTTCTTCTACATCATGGTTCTATAGGGTTGAGGGTTTGCTGTGAAACCCTGAACTCCACGCTGCCGTCCTGCTTTTGGGTTTAGGTTTTCGGGTCTGGGGCATTAGGGTTTGAAGGTTTCGTGTTTTAGGGTGTTAGGGTTTATACAGGTTGAATTTAGGGTGTTCATGGCCCGTAGGCCTTTTCATCATTGCAAGAGCACGTGGTATTTGGTTGATAATTCAGGACGAACCCTAAGCCCTAAACCCTAAACCCTAAACCCTCAACCCTAAACCCTAAACCCTAAACCCTAAAACCCGAATTTCGTCCCCAAGGGTGTGCCTTCTCTCGCGAGCATGGCAGCGATGCCTTGCGCATTCGTGTCAAGGGGTGTAAGGAGTGGGGTGCTAACTGTGCTAAACTAAGATCCATTTTGGGGGGTTGGGGTTTAGGGTTTAGGGTTTAGGGTTTAGGGTTTAGGGTTTAGGGTTTAGGGTTTAGGGTTTAGGGTTTAGGGTTTAGGGTTTAGGGTTTAGGGCTCCCAGGAAATTACAACCCCGAACAGCATGGACGCGACCAGTTGGGATGCATCACCCTGCCAAGCAATAAACCAATCAACACCGCGCCACCCTAACCCTACTTGGAGGTTCATGGTACTTATTAACCCAATAAAAATTGCACTTGTAACCCACTTATGTGCCCTACTATGGTTATAAGTTAAGTACAGTTCATATTGGGTTAATAAGAACCTCCAAGCAAGCCCTAAACCCGAAGCCCTACGCCCTATGGTGCACACTAAAAACCCTATAAGGTTTGGTTACTAAGTACCCTAAACCCTAAACCCTAAACCCTAAACCCTAAGCCCTAAACCCTAAACCCTAAACCCTAAACCCTAAACCTTAAACCCTAAACCCTAAACCCTAGACCCTAAACCCTGGACCCTAAACCCTAAACCTCCAAGTATACCTTCGATACCTTCGTTCAGAAGGACTCCACACATGCCGGATCGAGTAGGGTTTGGGGTTTAGGGGTTCAGGGTTCAGGGTGTCATGGGTTATGGGTTTAGGGTTTAGGGTTTAGGGGTAGGGGTTCATAACTGCCATAACGACACAAGAACCGAGGCTCACAAGCCCCGAGCGCTTGCATTGAGATCCCTGAGGACGCTTCAAAGAGGCCCGACCCTAAACCCTAAACCCTAAAAAACCCTAAAAACCTAAACAACCCTAAAACCCCAAAAACCCTAAACTCCAAAACCCTAAACCTAACCCTAAACCCTGAAACCCTAAATCCCTAAAACCCTAATAAACCCTAAAAACCCTAAAAACCCCAAAACGCCTGCGATCACCAGCGAGCCAACCATGAGCAAGCGGAAGCCGATGAAACGGGCCACGGGCCCCAAAGCGAAGACCTGAGCTTAGGGGGTTAGGGTTTAGGGTTTAGGGTTTAGGGTTCAGGGTTCAGGGTTCAGGGTTCAGGGTTTAGGGTTTAGGGTTTAGGGTTTAGGGTTTAAGGCTTAGGGCTTAGGGTTTAGGATTTCGGGTTTGTGCCTGAGACCCTCTTTACCTACAGGTTTATGGGTCATACCTACTAGTTAAGGGGTAGTTGCTACTAATCTGCATAGGGAAATTCAAGCCCCTGAACCCCTAAATAACCCCTAAGGTCCCTTAGAAGGGTCCCTCCTTTAGTCCCTAAACCCTAAACCCTAAACCCTAAACCCTAAACCCCTAAACGGTAAATAGACTCCCAGGTCATGCCTAGGGCCTTAGAGGGTTTAGGGTTTCGAGGGCGTAGGGCTGCTCAGGGTCGAAGGGGGGCTAAACCTTAAACCCTGTAAGCCCTAAAATCAACACCGGACATCCTAAACCCTAAGCCCGAAACCCTAAACCTGAACCCTGAACCCTAAACCCTAAACGCCCGAAATCCTATATCCACAGAATTCAGGACAGGGGGGGCGCAGCTTGAGCAACCTTAACTCTGGGTCTTGCTGCGGCTCTGCTGCAAGGAACACCGAGGGCCACGTCTGAAACATCCATGCAATTCCAGACATCACCACGGAGAAGTTGTAGTCCTGGCTGGTTGGGTCACCCTAAACCCTAAACCCTCAACCCTAAACCCTAAACCCTAAACCCTAAACCCTAAACCCTAAACCCGAACATCGAACTAGGAGGTTCAGAGGCCGGCCCCGCGGAAAAATATTTGAGACTCTCGACAAAGATTCCTACGTTGTTAAACCCTAAACCCTAAACCGCTTAGTTTACGCAGGGTCGTGGTCGGGTTCGGGGTTTTCAGGCGGAACGAACCTAGCATCGACCAGGTCGGACAGGCTCTGCCAGCAGGTTGCGGTGGGGTTTCGGACTACAGGCCTTCCGAAGGGTTTAGGGTTTAGGGGTTAGGGTTTAGGGTTTAGGGGGTTGAGGGGCTAAGGGCTGAAGGTTTTGTGTGTTCAAGATCCCAGGGTTTAGGGTCTTGAGTTTTGGACAAGTGCGCTGCGGCTCAGATTGGTTGAGAAAGGTATGGCAGCTTGAAGACTTCAGCCATAGGCCCACAGCTACACCGAAAATGGGTTCGAAAACAGCTTAGAAGGCTGGAAGCCCCCAAAACGGCCCCGTCTGGGCCAGATAAGGTTGGAAACCCTACTGTCGCTTATTTGGGCCAGATAGGGCCGTAAACAGCTTGCCACAAAACAGCCCTATCTGGGCAAGTAGGGATGGATTCCAACTTTCTCATCTCAGCTAGCGATTTTCTAAATATCTGAGACTCTCAACAAGTCTTGCGGTCTTCAAAAAACATAGTTTGACCGAACTTCTAGCTGTGGCTCGAACAAGGGGAACTCTGGTCATAAGTGGTTAGACATGGTGAGACCTAAAAACTAAACCCTAAACCCTAAGCCCTAAGCCCTAAGCCCTAAACACTAAACTCTAAACCCCAAACCCTAAACCCTAAACCCTAAACCCTAAACCCTACCTACCTACCTACCCGTGAACCTTCCAGCATCGCCAACTCCCGACCCCGACCCCTAACTTGCTTGTTCTTGGCACGGAAGCATGGGCTCAGGTTGCAGGGTGTTAAGGGTTTCTGGGTATATGGGGGTTTCCGAAAAAAGGGTGGTTTCCGAAAAAAGGGGTACCCTTTTAAGGGTTCCCATAATAAGAATTCTACTATTTTGGGGTATGTTAAGGGGCACCCCCCTATTTTTGGAAATACCCATATAGGGTTTCTGGTACCTCCTTCCCCTCAAAAAAAAGTGGATGAACGATAGACGAAAGCAGAACCGTGAGGTTCCGTGTACCCAATTAATGAATACTTGGGTCCCAAAGTCCCTGTATAGGAAGTACTCTAATCCCAAGAGCCCCATAACCCTATAACCCTAAACCCCAAACCCTTTGGCGTTTGGGGTTTTCGAGAGCTCCTCCTGGAGCATCCGCGGGGAGACCGTCTGGAGCGCGCCGGTAAACCTCGGAGTTTCGCGATCTTGCGGGCTGAAGGAGGGCGTTAGGGTTTGGGGTTAAGGGTTTAGGGTTTTTAAGGCACCTTAGGGGTTATTTAGGGGCTATTTAACACCTTAAAACCTTAAAGCCTTAAAACCTTAAAACCTTAAAACCTTAAAGCCTTAAAACCTTAAAACCTTAAAACCTTAAAACCTTAAAACCTTAAAATCTTAAAACCCAAAACCCTATACCTAATAACCCTAAACCCTAAACCCTAAACCCTAAACCTAATGACCCTAAGCCCTAAACCCTAAACCCTAAACCCTAAACCCTCACTTTAAGACGCAAGACCTCAAGCCCCAGCTGCGAAGGAGAGATCGCGGCCACAGCTTTTTCCCCCAAAAAAAAACAACCTTACACGGAAGACGTTTAGGGTTTAGGGTTTAGGGTTTAGGGTTTAGGGTTTAGGGTTTAGGGTTTAGGGTTTAGGGTTTAGGGTTTAGGGTTTAGGGTTTAGGGTTTAGGGTTCAGAGTCTAGGAGTCCTTGAACCACAATAAGAATCCTGACCCTAAACCCTAATTTAACCCTAAACCCCAAACCCCAAACCCTCTATACTCTTCATCGGGGCGCTCTGCCACTGCCAATAAAAACCCCGGCCGCCCTGGCCGCGCCATCCATCCTGGCATTGACCCTGCCAAGCAGAGTCCCACGCGTGACCCTGCCACGCGTCCTGCCAGTGACCCTGCCACGCAGGATGATCCTGCTGGCCCTGCCAGTCCTGCCACTGGTCGTTGTGCCAGTGACCATTTCTCATTGGCTTTGGCCGCCTTGGCTTCTGGCCCCCTCTGAATAAATTGATGTGGGGCTCGCTATCGCTGTACGACAGTACGTTGCCAGTGAGGCACTACATTGGAGCCTTTTTCTAAACCCGTAAGAAACCCCTTGGAATAAGTGAGTGCCCTTTCTGGTGAAAGGGGTTCAGTATGAGGGAACTTAAACCCTAAGGAACGGAAATAAGGGCTACCCTAAACCCTAAACCCTAAACCCTTACTCTTGGTTCCCAGTCCTAGTTTTGGGGCGTCAGGTGTCTCGGCATCTTCGAGTGGGGAAATTTGCTGCTTGGGCTTTGAGGTTTGAGGGTTTTGGTATGCCACCGCCCCAAGGCGTAAGCCCTAAACCCGAAACCCTAAACCCTAAAGCCCTAAACCCTAACTCCTAAACCCTAAACCCTGAACCCTAAACCCTGCAGTCAGCCCTATGAACCTTAGGGTGGTCATTTATTGGTTCCCTGAGAGAATGGGTACTCCGCGTAGTCCCTTGAAAGAAGCCGAGGCTTCCACATGCAGAACTCCCTTCGAAGGACCTTATGAGGGGGTTTAGGGTTTAGGGTTTAGGGTTTGGGGTTTAGGGTTTAGGGCTTAGGGTTTAGGGTTTGGGGTTTAGGGTTTAGGCATCGCCTGCCAACCAAGGAACATCAGTAGCAGCGACACCAGCACGATGGGCCGCACCGTCCTCGAAAACTCGAAGAGAACCCCAAGCCCGAAACACTGACATGCATACAGCCCTAAACGCCCTAAACACCTAGACCTCCTAAACCCCAAACCCTAAACCCCAAACCCCAAACCCTAAACCCTAAACCCCAGGCCCTAAACCCTACACCCTGAACCCCCACGTGGCTCCGGAGGCCCATGCACAAAACGCTGACCAAAGGACCAGTGACAATTAGCACCAGCTGAATTTGGGATTGGGATGAGGTATTTGTTTAGGGGGTTTGTGAGATTTAGAGGGTTTAGGGCTTAGGGTTTCGGGTTTAGGGCCCCTAAACCCTAAACCCTAAGCCCTACTTGGAAGCACGCTTCGACGTAGTAAGTAGGGTTAGTAAGTTGGGTTCTGGGAAGTATTCAAGGGCTTCCCAGTCGAGCCTTTGGTTTCGGGCTTGGGGCTACTTGTAGGGTTTAGGGTTTAGGGTTTAGGGTTTAGGGTTTAGGGTTTAGGGTTTAGGGTTTAGGGTACTTATTAACCGATTCTAACTGTACTTATAACCCACTTATAAGCCCCTTCAGTGCCCAACATGGTGAAAAATGGGTTATAAGTACAGCTATTATTGAGCTGATACGAACCTCCAAGTAAGCCCTAAACCCTAAACCCTAAACCCTAAACCCTAAACCCTAAACCCTAAACCCTAAACCCTAAACCCTAAACCCTACAAGGTTTGGTTAATAAGTACCATGAACCTCCAAGTACTGCACGGTTGGGCTTAGAAACGCCGGGATTCCCAAGCAACCTAGCACTCAAACGGGCTTCGGGTATCAGGGTTTGTGCCTCTCTAAAGGCTGATGGGCCTTGGCCCTTATAGCGTTTAGGGTTTATCGGGTTTCTAGGGTTTAGGGCTTAGGGTGTGTCTCAGGGGGGGCAGGGTACTGTTTGGCCAGCTCAGTCTAGGCCATCGAAAGCCCACCTAGAACATCCAATCGGATGGAAATTTCTGTTTGCCCCAGCATTGGTGGCTTGTGCACGAAGCGCATGAAAATCAAGCACGATAACATCAACCCTAAACCCTAAACCCTAAACCCTACTTGTTCACGCAATGCATGCTTTTCTTGGTTGCACGGGCGCAGCAGCTTGACGAACGAAATCATGAAGCCACAGCACGCGCGCAGTTCGAAAATCCACGTTTGGTCTGCAGAACAAGTTCTTTACACGCGAAAATCCTTACGACGTCCACGCAGAAAAAGTCCCGTGCCGAAAAAGAAACACATCAACGGAAGGTCTAGGTAACCCTAAACCCAAAACCCCTAAACCCCAAACCCCCAAACCCCTGAACCCTCAACCCTACACCCAAAACCCCAAAACCCTAAACCCTAAACCCTAACCCTAAACCCTAAACCCCAAACCCTAAACCACAAACCCCAAACAGTTCGCGTAGATCCGAGGCGCACTGGATCGGAGACGACACTGAGGAGGGTGGCGAGGTCTGGTTTGGAGGCCTCACCCATTTAGGGTTTAGGGTTTAGGGTTTAGGGTTTAGGGTTTAGGCCTGTTCTGAGCTTGGTGTATCTTAGGCCAGTTGGGGAAAGTATGCTCACACAGAGCACAAGGATTCCCAGCTGGGGTGCTTCGGTGGAAAGGTTCAGGGTTTAGGGTTTAGGGCTCGGGTTTCAGGTTAGGGCTGTTGCTTGCTCATTTCTGATGGATGCCTGCTTCTGCGCTCGGAAGCAGGCATCCACCGAATGAACGAAAACAACAACCCTGAACCCTACATTTGGGGTCCCTAGTATATAGCCCTTTCATACACTTTATATTGAAGGGCCCATACTTCAGGGGGGGCCCATGGTTCAAACCCTACTTGGAGGTTCATGGTACTTATAAAACCCAGTCATAGCTATTTCGGGGTACTGATTAACCAATTATAACTGTACTTGTAACCCTACGTATCAGCCCCTTAAGTGCCCTAATAGGGCTATAATTGGGTTAGCAGTACCGTTAGTATTGGGTTAATACGTGCCCTGAACCCTAAACCCTCTTTGCTTCAGCATCTTGCTCCTAACCATCACTCCCCATAGGTTCTTAACCCGATAACCCTGTATATCCTACACCCTCGAAACCCCATAAACCCTATATACCTCATGCATCCTACAATCCCCCATGCAAACCCCACCACCCTTAAAACCCCGATGAACCCTACAAAGCCTAAACCCTAAACCCTGAGCCCTATGTAACCCCAAAATCGCTGCCTCCTCTTCGTCGAGGCCGCTCCAGTTCAGCCAGAGGGCAATCCTCACGTGGCAAAGACCCTCTAGGGTTTAGGGTTTAAGGGTTTAAGGGTTTAAGGGTTCAAGGGTTTAAGGGTTTAAGGGTTTAAGCGTTTAAGGGTTTAAGGGTTTAAGAGTTAAATGGTTTAAGGGTGGTTTAAGGGTTTAAGGGCTTAGGGTTCAGGGTTTAGGCCCCCCCCCCCCTAAAAGCTGTAAAGCCCCTAAGTCTGGAAGCAACTCCCCTGAACCCACCTGCTGAAACTCTGGACGCGACCAACGCTGCACCCCAAAAGCCCTCTACAACCCCCGACCCCAAAAGCTTCATGTAGGGTTTAGGGTTTAGGGTTCAGGGTTTAGGGTTTAGGGTTTAGGGTTTAGGGTTTAGGGTTTAGGGTTTAGGGTTTAGGGTTTAGGGTTCAGGGGTATGCGGTTTTCTACCATCCACAGGCACATTGCGCGTAACCATTCAGAAGAGGGATGCCCAGCAGACCCTACAGCCCGGAGAACCCAAACCTCGAACCTGGAATTCCTAAAACTTTGGCATGCTCCCCCTGAAACTGGCAGTCCTTAATAGGGATTATAGTACCCATGATCGAAAAACCATTAAGGACCCTAAACCCTAAACCCTAAACCCTAAACCCTAAACCCTGAACCCTGAAAATGGAACCCTGAACCCTGAACCCTAAACCCTAAACCCTAAACCCTAAACCCTAAACCCTAAACCCTAAACCCTAAACCTTAAACCCTAAACCCTAAACCCTAAACCAAACCCTAGCAATGGGAAGCATCCCATGCCTCCATCGCTAACCGAAGCACTACTCTGGCCCCCTCTGGAAGTATTTTCTATTTTTATGTATACAAGAAACATGGGAGTATTCAACATACTATTCTTTAGCAGGGTTCTAAGGGAAGTATGGCCTGAGCCTAAGCCCTAAGCCCCAAATCCCTTAATCCCATAACCCCGAAATCTCTAAATTTAGGGGGGCTTCCTGGAACCCAAAACAATGTTTCCCAGGAACTTGGATTCTAACGGGGCCAAAACTGAACCAGATGAGACAAAGTGCCCAAAACCCAAAACCCTGTCCTAAAGTCCTAAACCTGAAAGCCCGAAAACCCTAAACCCTAAACACCCTTTTTAGGAAAATGAGATTCTACCTCTGCGACCCCAAGGAAATCTTCTGTGGCCGGGCGTCAGCAGCACGAGCTCGGCTAAAGCCAGCCACAGGAAGGGAAGAAAGGGCTCCTTGGGAAGGGTTTAGGGTTTAGGGTTTAGGGTTTAGGGTTTAGGGTTTAGGGTTTAGGGTTTAGGGTTTAGGGTTTAGGGTTTAGGGTTTAGGGTTTAGGGTTTAGGGTTTAGGGTTTGGGGTTTGGGGTTTGGGGTTTGGGTTTGGGGTTTGGGGTTTGGGGTTTAGGGTTTAGGGTTTAGGGTTTAGGGCTTAGGTTTAGGGTTTAGGGTTTAGGGTTTTTGGTTTAGGGATCAGGGTTTAGGGCTTAGGGTTTAGGGTTTAGGATTTTCGGTTTAGGGTTAAATTAGGGTTTGAGGTTTAGGGTTGAGGGTTTAGGGTTGAGGGTTTAGGGTTCTGGGTTGATGGGGGACGTCCATGCAGCGTCTTTTCAGAAACATGCACCCCACCCCTTTTTTTAGGCTTCTCCTGTATAAGCCCTAAACTCATAGACCTTCACCTGAGTCCGGGGTTTTCGAATTGACAGGTGGTGACTTATCTTGCGAGCCCCAGGGCAATAGGCATCTAGTGGGCATTTTCACTTTGGGACCCTGTAGCCCCCTAAACCCTCTAAAACCCGAGGCCTCAAATCGTTTGATATCCCAGAAAATAACCCCCTTAAACCCGAAACCCGAAACCCGAAACCCGAAACCCTAAACCCTAAACCCTAAACCCTAAACCTTTAGGGCCTTAGCCCCAAACCCTAAGCCCCAGACCCTAAACAGTAGACCCTAGACCCTAGACCCTAAACCCTAAACCCTAACCCCTAACCCGAGACCCTAAATCTGGTCGAGGGTGTGGAGGGCTCGGGGTTTAGTTCGTTCTTCAAGCCGCAAGCAGTCATCAGCTCCAGAACCGGAAGCCCTTCAAACCCCTCTAGAGCCGCAACACTGAATTCCCGCCAAAACATTGCCCTAAACCCTATATAAACCCTAACCCGAAACCCTGAACCCTCTTTCACCTTAGTCCCTCTCATTTTTCAAAATTGGCACTGGACCAACTTCGTGGGCTGGGCAGTTCGCAGCCTTCGGATCCCTATACACTTAAGGGTACGAGACCACTAAGGGCCCATGGGGTTTAGGGTTTAGGGTTTAGGGCATGGTTCTGACCTCAGATCTTTTCTCCGGCGCACTTGCAGGCTTTAGGTTTAGAGGGCCGGGCGTGTGTGCTGCCTGTTCTCTCAGTGGAGGTGTGGCTTGTTGGGACTCCGTTCCCTCCAGACCCAAATAGAATCTGACGAGAGGCGACGGACCCTAAACCCCAAACCCTCAACCCTAAACCCCCAATCCGACGAGAGGCGACAGAGAAGGCAAGAGCACCGAAAGGTGTCCCGCAAACCAGGCCGGCATAGATGAACTTGACCTTGAGGTGGCGGATAGACAAGAGCACAGCCTGTACAGTCTTTGACCCCAAGGCTTCCCTATACCCGTTAACCCTAAACCCTAGACCCTAAACCCTAAACCCTAAACCCTAAACCCCCTCAGATTGCCGACTTTTTGTGGGGTTGCTGTGTTTGGGACGGGCTTGAGCCGGCTCGGATTTCAGGTGTCTCTCTGTGTCGGAGTGCCAGGGAAGCCAACAGCCCTAAACGGGCTGTTGTGTTTAGGGATGAGGGTTTGGGGTTTAGGGCTATTGGCTTCATGGTTTAGGGTCTACTGGGCCTTGGGCTTTTGCGGTTTGGGGCCACTATTGGGTCGTCGGGCTGGGTCGTGGGCTTTAGGCTTAGCGGGGCCTACTGGCCTTGGACTGTAGGGGGCCTTATGCTGTTTCAAGGTAGGTAGGATGGAAGGTGGCTTGAGGAGTGAATGTACAGCGAAATAGTCCTAAATAATGTTGTGGGACCCAATGAGAGGGTGGGTATGTCTCCGTCGCCTGACAGCTGCTTGACATTGCCTTGAGATGCTGAACCCGAAACTGAAACCCTAAACCCTCAAACCTTGGCTGCCAAAGCCAAAACCGCTTTGCTTCTAACAGTCCCGAAGCCCTACCCCCCCCCCCCCCTGCCCCCCCTAAAGTTTAGGACCCTCAGTCCTAAACGCTAAACGACATTAGGGTTGAGGGGAAGGGACCCTGACGGCTAAACCCCAAACCCCAAACCCCAAACCCCAAACCCTAAACCTAAAACCTAAACCCTAAACCCCTAAACCCTAAACCCTAAACCCTAAACCCTAAACCCTAAACCCTAAACCCTAAACCCTAAACCCTAAACCCTAAACCCTAAACCCTAAACCCTAAACCCTAAACCCTAAACCCAAACTTTGGGGTGCCGCCGAGGCTCGGCTATGCCACTTTGAGCCGCCTGGTGATTCTAGGGTTTAGGGTTTAGGGTTTAGGGTTTAGGGATACGCAGGCTTTCGTACTGTCTTCCCTGAAGTGAAACGTCAGTGGATTTTTGCTGATTGTCCCTGTAGCCGTTTCTCCAAGACACAGCCGCCATGCAGAACAAAGGTGGGGGTTAGTTTGAGCTTTTCTTTTTTTGGGGGGATTTCGGGTTCAGGGTTTAGGGTTTTTGGTTTGAGTTGTCGCTGTGACCCTTGCTCCCGTACCCAAAGCCCAACACCCACCCAAAACGACCCAAAAACCCTCAACCCCAAACCCCAAACCCCAAACCCCAAACCCCAAACCCCAAACCCCAAGCCCTAAACCCTAAACCCTAAGAGCGCTAAGGCGGCTAGCAGGCCTCGAAGCGGCTCGTGGTGCGCGGGCTTGCCTTGCTCTCCAGGTGCTTCATAGAACCCGTTTAGGGTTTAGGGTTTAGGGTTTAGGGTTTAGGGTTTAGGGCTTCAGGGCTTTAGGGTTTTAGGGTTTATAGGGTCTAGGGCAAGGTGTCCCCAGAGTCAAGTTTAGGGTGTTGGTTTTCGGGTTTAGGGTTTAGGGCTTTAGGGCTTGAGGGCTTTAGGGCTTTAGGGTTTGCAGGGTTTAGGTTTAGCATTTTGGGGGGTGGGCTTGAGGGTTTTGGGGAGTTGTTGTCTAGGGTTCGGAGAGTTCAGAGAGTTTAGGGCTGTAGGGCTTTAGGGTGTGGAGTGTTAGGCTTTTTCGGGTTGAGGCCTTAGGGCTCTTAGGGTGAAACTACAGGGTTCCGGGTCGAGAGACTTTTAGGTTCAGGAGGTTCAGGGTCTTAGGGTTTGGAGTTTGAAGGTTTAAGGTTTTAATGTTTAGATTAGTATGCTTCAGTTTAGGGTTTAGGGTGCAGGGTATAGGGTTTAGGGTGCAGGTTGTAGGGTTTCGGGTGTAGGCTGCAGGGTTTAGGGTTTGAGGCTAGGGTATTGGCGGAGATTTTGGGGAGCTTGAGGGTTTTGCATCTGGGGGTCAGGGGGGTTTGAGGTCTAGGTTGCAGGGTTTCGGGCTTGAGCATTCAGGGGTGGTCAGAATTAGAGATAATTAGAGAATGCAAAGAATACCTCTTCGAGCTACGCTTCTTGTCAGCAGTGGTCCATTTGCGAAAGCCCGTGCCATCTGCTTCGACGTCACCACAAAGACGACGCTTTCGCTGCATGTTCTCCGCGCACTGTGCCTCCCGCAGACGCAAAGCCTTGCAGAGCTTGTGGAGCATGCCGGCCCGAGATCCACTGAAGCCGAGGCTCTTCGCACATGTTTGCAAAGAACCTCCGGTGTGCTGCAGCTCCTCAGCACTGCAGCTCCAGAATGCTGAGAGAATGGAATTAGAAGGTGCAGTGCCGCACTTCTTTGCATTAATTGAGGCAGGTTTACGAACAACGATTCGGGCTTGCATTGTTTTCTCTTTGCAGGACAGAACCCCCCCCCCCCCCCCCCCCACATTCCCCCCCCTCCCCACCGCCTCAGAACCCGGCCGAACCTTCTCCACCAAACAGAGCTCCCAGAAAAGGCTCCGAACAGGCCGAAAAAGAAGGCACGGAAAACGACCCATGTGCTAAAACCCTAAACCCTAAACCCTAAACCTTAAACCCTAAACCCTAAACCCTAAACCCTAAACCCTAAACCCTAAACCCTGAGCCCCGCTCAAGGCCTGAATGAGAAGAGCTGAGGCCATCCCCTGCACCGCCCGCGCCAGGCAGAAGAAGCTATAACCTCGGCTTCAAGGAGCCTAACCCTAAACCCTAAACCCTAAACCCTAAACCCTAAACCCTAAACCCTAAACCCTAAACCCTAAACCCTAAACCCTAAACCCTAAGCCCTAAGCCCTAACCCTAAACCCTAAACCCTAAACCCTAAACCCCAACCCCAAACCCTACCCCTAGTCCTAAACCTGAATCCTGAACCCTAAATCCTAAAAAGCCGGAGCCTTCAAAGCAGAAGTACTGCACGGTGCACTAATGCAAGCCCTACACTCCAAAGATCCACTTCAACCCTGAACCCTGTACGCCCCCTAGACTTACCAAGGACATGTTCTATTGAACGGCTAATGGCAGAACAAACCAAGGGGGCTTTGGGGTGCATAGCCGCCTAAAGCGCTGCTAAGTCTCCTCCCTTGCCCTCATACCCTCAAACCTGCCGAACACCCCTCCCCCCCCAAAAAAAAAACAATATATATATATATATATAAATTAACAAACAAATATATATATATATATATATATATATATATATATATCAAAACATAAACCCTAAGCCCCAGACCCTAGAATCGAACCCCACACCAAGAAATTCAACTCTGGTCGAGGCGCTTGGCATCAGTGCCTGCATCCGTACCCATACCCAGGTTTCGGCTAAGTACCTAACCAACCACACCCTATCCCTTAAGAGTTTAGGGTTAGGGGTTAAGGCCTACTTGTAGTCTTGGTACTAGCTTTCCCCTAGACCGCCATCGACAGAGTCCATTCGGATTTACGCGGTGAAGGGTGTAGGATGTTTTTCTTTTGGCTCTTGGGGTTTAGGTTAAAAAGGCCGGTGGCCTCTTTATCTGTTACCCCTGTACCTTAAAACGACCCCTAGATACCCTTATAAGAACCCCCCCCTACAAAACAGAAACCCTACTTAAGGAGACCAACCACCATAAGGTTTGGGGTTTGAGGGTTTGAGGCTTTCGCCCTAAACCCTGGGAGATGGCTCGTGCTTGGTGGAGTCTTGCGATTTGTGTTTTCGCATACGAGAGCTGGGCAGGCTCAGTCAAGGACACGCGTTCGTGATATTTGGGCTTTAGGGTGTTGAGTTAGTGTGTAGGGTTTGGGGTTTTGGGTTTGGAGCTTAGGTTGAGGGGTTGAAAAAATGCACTGCCAGCAACATTGTATGCTAGGTATAGCCATCATGTGTGGTGTAGCAGCTGCTCCCACAGAGAAAACCCACAACACCCTAGGGTTTGGGGTTTAGGGTTTAGAAGCACTCAAACCCAATAGAGGGACACCCCACAGCCACCACCGTTGAGAGAAGAGGCCTTTAGATACCGGATGCCGGCTCTGCGCGCTAGCTTCGTTCCCAACCCTATGGAAAGAGGGATCTACTTCCAGGATTGAATGTTTAAGCCCCTAAATGCTCCTAGGCCCTAAGCCCTGAACCCTAAGCCCCAACAAAATGCAAAAAAACATGCTTTCTCTCTCTCACACAGGGTTTAGGGTTTAGGGTTTAGGGTTCAGGGTTTAGGGTTTAGGGTTTCAAACACGAACCTGGGGTGCCCAGCCTGCATAAGTAGCCCGCTGACTTGAAGGGCCAGGCCAATCTGCGTGGAGAAGAGCTCGCGGGAGCGAACAAACCTGCGCCCCCGGGCGCGGGAATCCGAACGCAAACCCTCGAAACCCTTAGACCCTGAACCCCAACTGAGCCCTAAACCCTAAACCCTTAACCATAAAACCCTAAACCCCAAACCACTAAACCCTAGCTAGACCCTATTCCATCACAAAGGCTTGTAGATTTATGAGGGAGAAGGGTCGGTTCGGGATCCCCAAAACCAACCCTAAACCGTAAACCCCAAACCCTGAACAAAACACGCCCAAAACCCTATACCCTAAACCCCTACTACACACTGAAACCCAAAAGCCGAAACCCCAAACCAGAACACAAACCAACAAAAACAAAAAGCCTAAACCCCATAGCCCAAAGCCCCCAAGGCTAAATAGTACGAATCTTAAATGATCCACCGCCTCCCCTCCCTTCCCAGGCCTTATGCTGAATTCTAGCAACCCTAAAACCTAAACCCTAAACCCCAAACCCTAAACCCCAAACCCTAAACCTCAACAAACCCAAAACCTTAAACCTTAAACCCTAAACCCTAAACCCCCCCTTCCCAGGCCTTATACTGAAGGGCGCCGTCAGGGCTTGTGCCAGGGGCTTGGCGGCCACCAAAACCGCGACAGAAATGAAGTCCGGCGCCTCCGGGGGCTGTGGGGGGTTTTGGGGTTTGGGGTTTTGGGATTGGGGGTTTAGGGTTTAGGGTTTAGGGTTTAGGGCTAGGGTTTAGGGTTTAGGGTTTAGGGTTTAGGGTTTAGGGTTTAGGGTTTAGGGTTTAGGGTTTAGGGTTTAGGGTTTAGGTTAGGGTTTAGGGTTTAGGGTTTAGGGTTTAGGGTTTAGGGTTTAGGGTTTAGGGTTTAGGGTTTAGGGTTTAGGGTTTAGGGTTTAGGGTTTAGGGTTTAGGGTTTGGGGTTTAGAGTTTAGGGTTTGGGGTTTAGGGTTTAGGGCCCAGGGGTTAATTTAGGGCTGCGGGGTTAAGGGGTTTAGGCTGTTTTGGTTTATTATTCAGTAGTCAATTGAAATTGTCGTTTAAAGACAGATGCACACTTTGGGGATTTAAGTTGCGTTTAAATTAGGGAGTTCGGGTCACAAGTGTTTTGTGAAGGGGTCCGGGGGATAAGGGGACTGCGTAGGGTTTGGGCGTGAGCTGTGGGATTCAGATCTCAGAGTCATGGGCCCCCAAACCCTGAAATAGTGCGAGTCCTTGGTGTCGTAGGGTCAAGGACTTTCTTGACAGAAGCCCTACACCCTAAACCTAAACCCCCCCCAGGCCTGAAGGAACCTAGGAATGCAAAGGGTGCCCTTGTTGGCATAAAGGGGGTTCTCTAAGGGAACCTAAACCTTAACAAAAACGAAGTGAGGGCCTACCCTAAACCCTAATCTGGGTCCTAGACCCTAAGGTTGAAGCCAATGCAAGCCCAACTCCATACCAAGATGCCAGCAGAGGGAAGATGGCGATCGGCAGCTCCGTGCAGATGGAATCTAAGCCTCCCACAGGCGGCAGAAGGACAGAAATCCTTAACCCCAAAACCCCCTAGACACCTCAAACCCTAAACACCTGAACCCTAAACCCGTGAACCTTAGACCTAAAACCCTAAACCCCTGAACCCCTAAACCCTAAACCCTAAACCCTAAACCCCTGAACCCTAAACCTCTTGTTAGCCCCAAAGCGCCGAGTTGGAACTCTATACCCCAAGTTCTCGAAAGCCTAAAAAAGCTCTGGAAGCCAGAAACCCCTCATCAGACCCTATAAACCCCCGAAGCCCTAAAACCCTAAACCCTGAACCCTAAATCCGAAGACCTAAAATCCTGAACCCTAAACCCAATGAGCCCTTCAAACCCTCTGAGCTGGGAATATAGAAGGGCGCCTTGCGTGTTCATGCATATCGCACTCGCGGTTTGTAAGGGACCCTAAACATTGAAACATGGGGGAAGAAGGGCACAGGCTTTAGGCATCCTTGGGGGTGGGGACCGAAATCATGGACCCATAAACGGAGCCTCCACCTCTCACGGGCGCGCCCTGGTCTTCTCTACAGGACCCAGATCCCGACAACCACCAAGAGATGCGTTCACGGTTTAAGATTTAGGCTTAGGGTACAGTCCTTGGCTGCACTTAGGAGGGTAGCTATGAACGAAATTTTTAGCTGCCTTACTAGGAAACCCAATAAACCCAAAAGGCTAAGGATCTAAAGTTACAGTAAAGCAGCACAAAGAGCCGATGATAACTCGATTTTTGGAGTATGGGGGCGACTTCTTTCGGCGAAAGGCTGTAACAATCCCACCCTGATGGTCGAAGCTGCTGCCCTAAACCCAAGGGGTTTAGGGTTTAGGGTTGAGGGTTTAGGGTTTAGGGTTTGTTCTCAAAGCTTGCTGGCCAGGAGCAGCCCACCATGGATACCAAGAGCCAGTTTGGGGCAATCAGCAAGTAGCCAGCAAATGGGATTAGAGCGAAACCTCGGCGTAGGACTGCGCTTACGGCTTCGGCTTCATCCTGCAACAAAACTCTAAACCCTGAACAATTTTTAAACCCCATAAACCCTATAAACCCTTTAGACCCTATAAGCCCTATAAATCCTATAAACACTATGAACCCTAGAACCCCAAAAGCCCTAAACACCCTACAATCCCTACTGACCCTAGCGTAACCCTAAATCCTAAACCATCAAGCCTACACCCTTCAACCGTCCAAGCCCTAAGCGCGTGATAGGAAGTGACATTCCCAGCCTTTCAGAGTCGTAGGGTTTAGGGTTTAGGATTAGAGTTTAGGGTTTAAGGTTTAGGGTTTAGGGCTAGGGTTTAGGATGTAAGGTTTAGGGTTTAGGGAGGGTGGGGCTCACAGACATGGGTACTCATGTTGCGGTCTTGAGCTGCGTCGTGGGTAGGTATTCGAGCATGGCCCATAAACCCTAAACCCTAAACCCTAAACCCTAAACCCTAAACCCTAAACCCTAAACCCTTGTCTAGGAGTTAGGATTTTAGGGCTTAGGGCTTGCCCTCCAAACAGCGAATGCTAAAGGGCATCCGGGGCAAACCTCCAGCACGTCCCCAAACATCGCCACCCCAAAGCCCAGGTAGCCCTGGAGGTAAAGTTTAGGGTTTAGGGTTTAGGGTTTAGGGTTTAGGGTTTAGGGTTTAGGGTTTAGGGTTTAGGGTTAGGGTTTAGGGTTTAGGGTTGTAGGGTCCCTGAACCGAGTGGCACATGACATAGAAGCTGATGGCTGCATTCTGCGGGTCGTAGAAGTCGCGGAGATCAGTCACCTGAGGTGCAAACCCCTGCATTCCTGGATTTGTTTAGGGTTTAGGGTTTAGGGTTTAGGGTTTAGGGTTTAGGGTTTAGGGTTTAGGGTTTAGGAAGGCTTAAGTTTCGGAGCCCGCTGCATTCCCCCACAGCGCCACATCCACGCCAGTGGGTTATGGGTTACTGCTGCTCAACGCTTGAACCGCCGACGACTTCTCACAAGAAAGGACCGTTGTCCCAAGCCAGGGCACCAGCAATATGTATGTAAAAGGAACCCTAT
Organism: Symbiodinium natans; assembly: GCA_905221605.1. NCBI lineage: Eukaryota > Dinophyceae > Suessiales > Symbiodiniaceae > Symbiodinium > Symbiodinium natans. The sequence continues at coordinate 99,693 of CAJNDS010000002.1, forward strand.
ATACACTCACCAATAACAGCAATCTAAGCCCTACTTCATATGAACATGAAGACCTAAAACCTATAAACCCTTAAGGTTTAGGGTTTTGGGTTTTAGGGTTTAAAGTTTAGGGTTTAGGGTTTAGGGTTTAGGGCTTTAAGCACCTGGTAGCTTTGGCTTTGGCTTGGATCTCACGATGTTGTGTGGATCGGTCCGGGGGGGGGGGGGGGGGGGGGGGGGTTTGGGGCTTAGGGTTTGCGGCACTTAGGGTTTAGGGCTCAAACCTGAACCCCAAACCTGCGACCCTAAACCCTAAACCCTAAAGACTAAAGACCCTACAGCTCTAAAAGCACCCACCGAACTCTAAAACCCGAAGACCCCAAACCCCGAAGCGCTCGACTCTAGAGGCTCCCTACAACCCACACACCTGTCCGCCTGAGTCTCAGACTAATCCAACATGCCCCAAACCTCTACCCCTTAACCTATAAAGAGAGAATATAAGGAAGGGCTCTACCACGCCCCTTAATTTCTTTAAAGGGGTAGGCCCATGGGGTATGTTGAAGGTTTCTTAGACTAAGGCCAACAGCTGAATGCTACACACTCCAACCCCCTCGAGGCCATTGCATTCCGGAGTTTAAGAGATGCCCCGAGGGTTTCAAAGGCTTTGCGGCTTGGGGGGGGCGGTTAGGGGTCAGGGTTTATAGGGTTTCTATAGGGTTTCGGGTTAAGTGTTTAGGGTGTAGTGATTTGTCCAGCTTGCAGCTAAGCAAGACAAACCTTGCGCCCCCAGCGTCCCGACCTCGCCTCAGACTCAGGTTGGTCTGTCAAGCCATCCAACTCGAAGATCTCTCGCGTGATATTCCTGGAACACTTCTTATCCCAATTATAACTGTACTTATATACCCCCAAGTCCTCTAAGTAGGTTGTAGGTAGATTCATAGTTGGGGTTATAAACCCTCAACCCTCAACCCTCAACCCTAAACCCTACAAGTACCCTGAACCTCTGGGGGTCCCGCATTGCGGGGGAAGGGTATGTATGCATCGAAGGCCTCTGAGGTTCTTGCAGCTTGGGGTTTAGGGTTTAGGGTTTAGCGTTTAGGGTTTAGGGGTTAGCGTAGCATCTGAGGGGGGAAGCGAGAGGGGGGGCGGAGGGGGCGGGGTACATAGCAGTTTTTGCTCCACTAGTGCTCCCTTGCTTTGTGCAGGTCTGTTCTCCTTACCTTGACTGCTACTTTGAGAGGGGGAGGTGGGGGAGAGGGGGGTTTAAGGTTAAAACCCTAAGCCCTATGCACCCTACATCCTAAGGTGAAGGGTCAGACTAGGAGATTCCAGCATCTGATTTTCAGCCCTCCGAACATGTTCCTAGACCTCCGCCGTCCGAAAACCCACTAACCCTAAACCCTAAACCCTAAACCCTAAGCCTCAAACATACCCTAAACCCTAGAACTCAGACCATGGAGCTGCAAGTCCAAGATCACCCAAGACCCTAAAGCCTAGACTGCCTAAACCCTCAAGCACCAAAGCTACCTGAAGGTTCATGGGTACTTATAACCCCCAATTCGAAGTCTACCTATAACCTACTTGGGGGGGCGGGGGGGGGGGACTTTAGGGGCCTTACACAGATATCATTGGGGTAAAAAGTACCCATGAACCTCCAAGGATAAGCGCCCCCCTAAACCCTAAACCCCAAAATCTGAACCCTAAACCCTAAACCCTAAACCCCAAACCCCAAGCCCTGAACCCTAAACCCGAAACCCCAAACCCTAAACCCTAAACCCGAAACCCCACTCCCCACTCCCCACTCCAAGTCTCTGCCAATGCCCTCCCTCACTCTCCAGGGACAGCTGGAGGAACGAAACCTGGGTGTAGGGTTTAGGGTTTGGGGTTTAGGGTTAGGGCCCCTGCAACCCTGAACGTTCAGGGTCTTAGGCTTCGGGTTTGAAACTAATAAAGCCAAACACGCCTTCTCAAATCCTACACACCCTACAATTTATACACCCACAGCCTAACAAACCTACATGATGGTTTCCGACTTAGAGTAAACTTTTTGAGGCTCCAATAATATGGCTTAGAGTTTGATTTTGGGAGGGGGGGGGGGGAAGAGGGGTACCCCTAACTTCGGGAGAAAACAAAAACCTAAACTTGAAACCCTAAACCCTAAGCGCCCTAAGCCCACACCGACCATAGACCCCACATCACATCCCTGTGAGCCAAGTCCTTCAAAGCCTGCCGGGGGTGGGTGGGTGGGTGAGTGGGTGGTTAAAGGATTGTAAGGTGGAAGGTCCAGATTTGGTTTCGGGTTTAGGGTTTAAGCTTTAGCGTTTCGGGTTTAGGGTTTGGGGTTTAGGGTTTAGGGTTTTGGGTTTAGGGTTTGGGGTTTAGGTTTAGGGCTTAGGGCTTCGGGTTTAGAACGCCTGGGGGGCGTGGCGTACTTGGGGGTGCCGGCCTCCTCCACTGGCAGCGTCTCTTGCCAAGAAAGATCCTTATCTGAGGGCTTCCGAAAAAGGGGGGGGGTTTAGGGTTTAGGATCTTAGGGTTTAGGGGTTTAGGGGTTTAGGGGTTTAGGGGTTAGGGTTTTGGGTTTAGGGGTTTAGAGGTTTAGGGTTGTTGGCGTTCCTCGGGTTTGCAAAACGAATGGGGGTTGTAGTGCCGCTTTGGCGTTCCTAGGGTTTCCGAAAAAGGGGTTGCATTTCTTTTTGGTGTTCCTAGAGCAAGGATTCTGGAATTTGGGGTGGACGTTTTGAGGGGTACGATTGTCAAGGTGATTGGAATGCAATTCCCCTGAGGTCATTGGACTGTCAGTCCCCAGAAAAAACCAGGAATTAGGGTTTTTGAGTTTGGCTATCAGGTGATACAAGCAGTGGACTGTGGCGTTGAGAGCGACGGTCAAAACGAGGAAGGTGGCGCGAGAACTACAAAAACAAAACAAACAACCCTTGTGCGCTTAAGCCCTTGTATCCATAATATAAGGCCCCAAGACCTCGTAGTTAGGATTCAGGGTGATAGGGCTTAGGGGAATGAAGGACCCATGCTTCTGCCCAGGGGTTCAGGGTTTTGGAGGATGAAGGACCCATTCCTTGGCTGCACTTAGGAGAGTAGCTAAAAAATAAATTTTTAGCTGGCTTCTTAAGAAACCCAATAAACCCCAACAAAGGCTAAGGATCTAAAGTTACAGCAAAGCACCACAAAGCATTCATTCTGTCCAGGAGGCCGTCGCCACGGAACATTGCGCCAGAACGAAGAGCGAGAGCGGCCAGGGGCATGAGCGAAGTGAGAACATCGGAGGCTTCAACCGGCGCGCTTGGGGCACCGACTTAGGGGGGGAACTCGTGGTTCGAAGAAGGGCGATGTCTCTCGCATCAAGGGCCAGAAAATCTGAGAAACCCCAAGCCCTAGAGTTTAAAAACTCTACTAAGCTCTGAGGCTCTGAGCCTAAGTCTTGGACTTCCCCAGCTACCAGAGAAGCCTCCCGAAGGTCGTTTGCAGGTTCGGTATCTATGTAGGACTTGGACCAGAGGCGCGCCGTGCTTCAGGGTTTCACGCCTTTTGGGGTTTGGGTTTAGGGTTTAGGGTTGCGGGCTTAAGGGTCGTCAAGCAGGGCTTAGGTTCACGGCTAGACAGGGGAACCCTCACCAGAATTGGTACCTGCTTCTTGGGACAGGTATCTCGAACCAGTACCCAGTACCCTGCCTGTCCTCTGGACCGCGACCCGAAGGAATCAAGAAAGCCCAAAGTTTCTGGTTTACAGCTTGGGCTTAGGACTTACGGACGAAGCTTGCAAGTCTGTCGACGCCTGCAGTTGAAGGGAGTTCTCAGCTTTGAACATGACAGCTTTAGATTTAGGGTTTTTCGGTCTGGGCGCAACTTTGCTGTGTTGCCAAGCTTGGGGTTTGGAGCCCGGAGTTCCTATAAACCATTACTAACCTTGCAACACCTTTAAAGCCCAAATATGACCAAAAACCCTAAACCCTAAACCCTATACACCCTAAGCCCTAATCCCTAGATCCTAAACCCTAAGCCCTACAACCTAAACCCGAAACCCCTAAACCCTCAGCCCTAAAACCTAAACCCTAAAAACCCTAAACCCTAAACCCCCCAACTCCTTAAAGCCTCTAAAGGCCTCCACCAAGTCCCCGGAGTTTCAGCGGCCATTTTTGCCTCCACGTAGCGCCGCCGCCTGCCCTGCGCTCACCGGTCCAGTGGAGCCTCTGCCACAAGGGTCAGGGGATTTTGGGGTGTAGGGTTTAGGGTTTAGGGTTTAGGGATTTTGGGGTGTAGGGTTTAGGGTTGAGGGTTTAGGGTTGAGGGTGTAGGGTTTCGAGTGGACGGTCTCGTGGGATGCTTCGGGACTTTTTAAAGGCTTTTTTAGGGTAACTAAGGTTTTGAGGATGGTTTAACAAAGAATATCCTACACTCTAAACCGAAATCCCCCTTATAAACCCCAAACCTTCAACCCTAAGGCCCTAAACCCCAAACCCTAACCCCGAAACCCTGAACCCTCAACCCTAAACGCTAAACGCTAAACCTCAAACCCCCTAAACCCCCTAAACCCCCCAAACCCCCTAAACCCCCTAAACCCCCTAAATCCTATGAAAACCCAGAGGAGGAGCCTGGCAACCACCTCGAAACGCGCCAAGTGCGGCTGCATATCGTAGGGGCGGAGTTGCCTCAGAACGTAGGGGTTTCGGGTTTAGGGGTTACGGGTTCAGGGTTGGGGTTTAGCGTCTAGGGTCTAGGGTCTAGGGTTTAGGGTTTAGGGTTTAGGGTTTGGGGTTTAGGGTTTTGGGGTTTAGGGTTTGGGGTTTGGGGTTTGGGGTTTAGGGTTTATGGGTTATGGGTTTAGGGTTTAGGGCTTAGGGTTTAGGGTTTGGGGTTTGGGGTTTGGGGTTTAGGGTTAGGGCTGAGGGTTTAGGGAGATTAGGGTGGGGAGTGGGCTTGGGCGGTTGTAAGGACAGGTCAGTCAGGGGTTCAGGCGTTCCCCCAAACCCCAAACCCCAAACTCCAAACCCCAAACCCCAAACCCTAACCCTAAACCCGAAGGTGCTTGGGGCTGAATGGGTTCCATCTCGCGTGTGACTGAACATAGCTCTCCATGAAAACTGCTCGGGATTCTGATGCATAAGCCCGCCTGGGCAGGCCGAGAGGCAAGGCTGAATCTGCCAGATGCCTGGGACGGTGGCCTCGGCGTGGCCGACACCGTCTTGGCCAGCAGGGTCCTTGTAGTTGCGAATGCCTGCGCGGCGCGCCCCACTGGCTGCGCCACTGGTAGGCAGGCCCACTTCGTGGGCACCATCCAGAACCTGTACTGGTACTGCGACCATCTTGTATGCGGGGTGCCGAAAAACGCCGCCCGGGGCCCACGACAGAACCAGCTGTGGCGGGCAAGTGGCCACTCCGCTTCCAGCTTCTGTCGGTTTAGGGTTTAGGGTTTAGGGTTTAGGGTTTAGGGTTTAGGGTTTAGGGTTTAGGGTTTAGGGTTTAGGGTTTAGGGTTTAGGGTTTAGGGTTTAGGGTTTAGGGTTTAGGGTTTAGGGTTTAGGGTTTAGTTTACGGTTTGGGGCTTGGGCTTAGGGTTTAGGGTGTGGGGTTTTGGGGTTGGAGCTACCACTGCTCCAAAATCTTCGTGGTATGCATCCAGCCAGTGGAGAAGGTTAGCGGGGTGGGTTCAGGGTTTGCCGTTCAGGATTTAGAGTGAGGGCGAAGGCTCCCCTAACCCTAAACCCGAAAACCCTAAACCCCAAACCCTAAACCGTTGGAGTAGAGGGGTTTGGGGTGTAGGGTTGAGAGCTGGGCGATTATGAGGGGATCAGGTTCAGGGGATTGGGGCGACTGCCTCGTAGCCCACAACAAGCGGACAGCAAGGGGGGGGGGGGGGGGGGGGGGGGGGGGGGGGGGGGGGGGGGGGGGGGGGGGGGGGGGGGGGGGGCTAGGGTTTAAGGTTTAGGGTTTAGTGTTTAGGGTTTGGGGTTTGGGGTTTAGGGTCTTAGGGTTTAGGGTTGAGGTTTTAGGGTTCCGGGTTTGGGGTTTAGGGGCTCGGGTAGTATGATTGGGGATTAGGGGTTCGGGTATGTGCGAAGGTGGGGTTTAGGGTTTAGGGCTTGAGCCATAAGCTCTCCGTCGCTGAGCCCCCTCCCTCAACTAACAGTACTGGGACCATGGGCTGAAAAAACCATAAGCCCCAAATGAACTCCATGAGCCCTGTAACCCTGCAAGCCCTCGCCCAAAACACCGTAAGTCCTACACTACAAGAAGCTTGCAAACCCTGTGAAAACCCTACAAGCCCAAGCCCTGTAACAACCCATGAAACCAGCATAACACCTTTGACTTATCAGCAATACTCTGCTACAACCCAGAACAGAAAGCTTTCAAACCGCTGCAAGTAGAAGCCCTAAACCCCGAAAAGCCCCATGCAGATCCAGAAAAAACTCCAAACCTAAACCCTAAATCCTCAACCCTAAACCCTAAACCCCAAACCAAGAAGCCCTCAACCCTAAATCCCAAACCAAGAAGCCCTCAACCCTAAATCCCAAACCAAGAAGCCCCCAACCGTAAACCCTAAACCCTAAACCCTAAACCCCTAACCCTAAACCCCTAACCCTAAACCCTAAACCCTAAACCGTACGAAGCCCAGGAGGCCTCAGCTGATAGCCCCGCTTCGCAAGCAGGGCGACGTCGCGGAGCAGGCCGCGCCCATTGCCGACCTCGAGGCGCTTCGGAGGTTTAGGGTTTAGGGTTTAGGGTTTAGGGTTTAGGGTTTGAGGTTTAGGGTTTAGGGTTTAGGGTTTAGGGTTTGGGAGTTTTATAGGGGTTTGGGAGTTTGGGAGTTTGGGGGTTGGGGAGTTTGGCGGGGTTTATAGGGTTTTAGGGTTTATAGGGCTTCTAGGGTTTGTAGGGTTTGTAGGGTTTACAGGGTTTATAGGGTTTACAGGGTTTATAGGGTTTATAGGGTTTTCGGGGCTTTGGCAGAGTTGGGGCTTGGGACTTCTGGGTCCGTCTTGAAAGCTCACGAGGGTTTGAGTGCTCTCTTGCTGGTTTAGCGCCCCAAGTTACAGAGGCCGCCTTTCCCAAAGAGCCCAATATTGCTTAATTCAGGAATATTCCTTAAATCATATTAAGGACCCCTATATGATTTCAGGTATATTGCTTAATTAAGCAATATTGGGCTCTTTGGGTTTTTCTCACGACGCCACCGCACGAGACCTTCAGCATGGCGAACGACTAGGAAGCCCTGAGCCCAACTCAAAAGACATGCAGGGTTTCGGGATTTGAGGGAGTTGAGGGTTTAGAGGGTTTAAGGTTTTAGGGTCTATAGGGTTGATAGGGCTAGGAAGGTATAGGGCTTGGGTTATAGGGTTTAAAGGGTTTAAGGTGGGGTTTGGGTTCATGGGCTTTATTGGGCTTCCAGGGTCTATGGGGCTTGTAGGGCTTGATACTCTGAAAAAGGGGCCAAGGCGCGTAGACCAGCGTCGGCGCGCGCAGGTCCAGCGCAAATCTGCGAAAGGGCTTGGGAAGGCCATTGCGGCCCGGGTCCTGCCAGGAGTCCCTAAACCCTAAACCCTAAACCCTAAACCCTAAAAACCCTCAACCCTCAACCCTCAACCCTAAACCCTAAGCTCAAAACCCAAAACCCTAAACCCTAAGCCCTAAGCCCTAAGCCCTAAACCCTAAGCCCTAAGCCCTAAACCCTAAGCCTTATCTCCAGCTTTTAGGGTTCACAGGGTTCTACTGGTTCATGGTTGGGATAGTATTAAAAATTTACATTTATATTCCTTATTGGGTTTTAAGTACCCTTTAAAATGTAAAATGTTACCCAACTATGACAAAGTCTAGGGGATCCATAGGCCTTAGGGCTGTCTTGAAGTTTTCAGGGGCTCAGGCCTTGAAGGGGTTCAGGGATTCAAGGGCTTTAGGGTTTAGGGTTTAGGGTTTAGGGTTTAGGACTTGAACGCAGAGGCACTTACAAAGAAACCTGAGGGGACAAGCACTTTCCGCCTGTTTCAGTGAGGTGTGTCTGTGCCAGGTGCTGACCAGTGGCTAAGGCGCAGGGTCGTTTGGGTCCAGGTTTGGGGCGTTCGAGACGGCGGAGCCGAAACAACAAAATGTTGACAAAATCCGAGCGAGCGACTACGACAAGCACGTCTGGCACGGGCAGAGAGGCGGGCACAGCGTCTCCAAACGGCATGGAGTCGCCTGCGTGGGCTGCGTTTCCAGGCTTGGGGGAGCTTCAGAAGGGTCGAAACCAGGGGTTTCGGGATTCCTGGATTTGGGTTTAGAGTGGGAGCAACAGGCTTCGGGTTTAGGGCTTTCCTCTTTGGGTCAACAGCGCTTAGGGTTTGGGCGAGAGTGCGGGGCTCAGCTCGGAGGATTTACAGGAGTGCTGACACACTCCTCCCCGATCTTTTGGGGTACTGATCTCCCCACTACAGAGTAAGGATGTTCTGACGCCCTGATTTGCAGCAACTGCAACACTGAATCCTGTGCGCGCCTGAATGCTTACGGCTCAGTGAAGGGTCGTGTTTTGCGGAAGGGGCATTTGGAGTTTAGCGAGTTAGGTCGTTGGCACTTTGTTTCCGTAATTAGGATACCAGCCTGAATTCAACCTATGCAGCTACTAGTACTACCCCAATCTGCTCCGTACTAGTTCTTTAGGGAATGAGTTGCCGTTATATCTCCTATGTTACCCTGCTAAGGGTTATATAGAGCATCAGCTTCCTGAATTCCTTATTAGGAACTACTCGTCCCTGCCTTCGTCCATGTCCTCCTCCTCCTCGTCCTCCTGTGCCGGCAGCAAACAATTCTTGCTATTGAAATCCCCTTTTACGCTAGGATGGCCCGTAAACATCCCTTAACTTTCCTAAATCGAAAAATACTCGTAAACCCAAACACGGGAAGATGTAAAAATAATCTGGCCCTGAGCCCTCGAAGCCTAAAACCCTCCAAACCCTCTAATCCTGATCCTAATCCATAGAAGCCCCAAAACCCTACACCAAGGGATAGGACTCGAATGAAACCCTATCAAGGGTTTAGGAGTTGAGGGCTTAGGGTTTGGGGTTTAGGGTTTAGGGTTTCGTTCTGTGTAAGGGCTTCAAAGGCAATGTCTCGGGGTGTAGGGTTGAGAGTCTGTGCCTTGAATCTGAATCTGCTTAGGGTTTAGGGTAGGCTGTCCAAAACCTGGGAATGAAATTCTGTTTCGGGTGAACATACTCGATTTCTTGTTGCGTGTGGGTTCGGGGCTGGTTCCAGTGTTCAGAGAGTGCGGACCCCTCGACATGCCTTTTCCAGCATGGTTTAGGGTTTAGGGTTTAGGGTTTAGGGTTTAGGGTTTAGGGTTTAGGGTTTAGGGCATAGGGCATAGGGCGAACACAGCAGCGTCGTGGTCTTTTGGGCAATCCGCCCGGTTTCCCCAGGATGGCCCTTAAAACTCTCTGAAAACAACACAACCCTCTTAATCCTCCTAAACCCATAAGGGAAATATGCAAATTGTCCCAAGGGGCTACCTAGTCGCTCAGAACTACAGCCCGCGTCAGAAATGCAAGCATCGCGATGGAGTTCAGTCGGACTGCCGCCAATGTTGATGGCGCTGAACCCTAAACCCTGAACCCTGATCTCTAAACCCTGAACCCTAAACCCTAAACCCTAAACCCTAAACCCAAACCCTAAACCCCAAACCCTCAACCCTAAACCTAAGGATACAACCTGGCATTGGTGCATGTGGTGTCGCTCAACACTCGGCCAAGGTCCTTGGTAACCCTACTTATCCCCCACCCGCCGCAAAAACATACGAAAAAACAAAAAGACACACCATCCCAAGCCGTAAACCCTATAGCTCCCACACCCTGAACCCGGAACCCTAAACCCTAAGCCCTGAGTCCTAAACCCTAAACCCTAAACCCTAAACCCTAAACCCTAAACCCTAAACCCCTAAACCCCTAAACCCCTAAACCCCTAAACCCCTAAACCCCTAAACCCTAAACCCTCGCCTCGCTCAGCTCATCCTCATCCTCGGCCGCCTCTGGGGGCATCTTGGTCCTGCTCCAGGGCTGGGAGAGGGGGGGGGGGGGGGGGTTTAGGGTTTAGGGTTTAGGGTTTAGGGTTTAGGGTTTAGGGTTTAGGGTTTCGGGTTTAGGGTTTAGGGTTTAGGGTTTAGGGTTTAGGGTTTAGGGTTTAGGGTTTAGGGTTTGGGGTTTGGGGTTTGGGGTGTGGGGTGTGGGGTTTAGATTTAGGGTTTCGGGTTTGGCGTTTGGGGTTTGCAGTTTGGGGTTTAGCGTTTGGGGTTTAGCTTTTAGGCTAGCTACGTTTCTATGCGCATCTTGTGCTTTTTATGTTGGCAGGTTCCCCTAAAACAGCAATCCTTAATAGGGATTCTAGTACCCCCCCCTTTTCATCCCTATTAAGGACTGTTAGTATGAGGGGGAGCATCCCAAAGTTTATGTTTTCAGGGATGACGGTTCAGGGCTTAGGCTGTTTTTGTCTCATTGTTTGTCTTTTGTAGGGCTTTCGTAGGGCTTAGGGTTCTGCTGATTCTAGCGGGCTCTGGGGTTCGCAGGGTTTAAAGGGTTTAGCGGGGTTCACCGGCAGGCTTGAGGCTCTTGTAGACATGCCCGGCACGGTCTTAGGATGAAGGGCTTAGGGCTTGTAAGGGTTAAGGGTTAAGGGTTAAGGGTTTAGGGTTTAGGGTTTAGGGTTTAGGGTTTAGGGCAGAAGTTTGGGGGTTTGGGGGGTTACGATGTTAAAAAGGGGTTCCGGTTGCTTTAGGGGTTTTGTGGTTGAAGTTAACCCTGAACCCTAGGATACTTTGCAAAGGCCTGCGTCTTCTGCGCTTCACCCTAAACCCTAAACCCTAAACCCTAAACCCTAAACCCTAAACCCTAAACCCTAAACCCTAAACCTTAAACCCAAAAAACTCGGGCCAAAGAGGGCACTGCACCGGCTAAGGTGACATTGCTTTTGCCAGATGCCTAGGCCCAAGAGAGACCTAGGAATTACAACGTTTAGGGTTTAGGGTTTAGGGTTTAGGGTTAAGGGTTTAGGGTACCCTTTCTGGGTTGAAGGGGCTGATAAGGGAACCTTAACCCCCCCCTCCCCCAAACAAAGTAATAAGGGCCACAGGGGGGTCCACAGGGGGGGGCGGAAATCATTAGTTACCCGAAAAGGGAAGAACCCTGAAACTCTCTCCCCCTGTCCATTCACCCTCCGCGAAACTTGCTAGGTCGTTCAGAGCCACACAAGAATCGCCAACTAACACAGGTAGAGTCATGGACCCTCGCGCCAAGCAGTACGTAAGCCCCGCAGATCTACAAAGCCCAACAAATGATTCCAAAGCTGTGCCCTCGACCCGAAACCCTAAACCCTAAACCCCAAAACCCCTAAACCCCCAAAACCCCTAAATCCCCAAAACCCAAAACCCAAAACCCAAAACCCTAAACCCTAAACCCTAAACCCTAAGCCATCTCTAAACCCAAGATGTGCCTGGACAGCACCCCCAGCAGCCGGTGGAGGAAGACTGGGATGCCCAAGTCTCCACACCTCGGCGCTTTTTATGGGTTAGTGGGGGGGGGGGGGGGGGCTTTTGAGGTTAGGGTTTAGGGGTTTAGGGTTTAGGGGTTTAGGGGTTTAGAGGTTTCGGGTTTTAGGGGTTTTGGGGGGTTTTAGGGAATTAGGGGTTTAGGGGTTTTAGGGTTTAGGGTTTCGGGCTCAAAGCTCCAAACAGGGTGCCCTTTTGAAGAGATGGTTACTGGGGTAATCTAGGAATAAAAAGGGTGCCCTTTTTGGTTTCCAGAGCCTGATAAGGGAACCTAAAACCCCCCCCCTAAAAAGGGAATAAGGGCCCAGATACTTGCTCCGACTCTGCTTGTCGAAATAGTTGGGAAAAAGTCGTCCTAAGCCCTCCAAACCTGAAAGCATCAAAGCCCTCAGGAACCCAGAGCCCCAACAGCCCTTTGAAAACCCGAGGCCACAAGCTCGCTGCAGTCGGGCCTAGTAGGGTTTAGAGTTCGACCCTAAACCCTAAACCCTAAACCCTATACCCTAAACCCTAAACCCCTAAACCCCTAAATCCTAAACCCTAGACCCCGAACTCTAGAAAGGCCACGAAACCGGCCCCAACCCAAGCAAAGGCCCCAAGGCCCGAGCACGACCTCGGCTTCGAGGCCGCGCTCCGCAAGGTTTGCAAGGAGGGCGTCGAGGGCCTGCAGGAGAGGGCTTGTAGGTAGGGTTTAGGGTTTAGGGTTTAGGGTTTAGGGTTTAGGGTTTAGGGTTTAGGGTTTAGGGTTTAGGGTTTAGGGTTTAGGGTTTAGGGTTTGGGGTATGGGGTATAGGGTATAGGGTTTAGAATTTTGGGTTTTGCGACTGCAGGCTTCATGTGATTATATCGGGAATTGCTGCCACGGCTCATAAGTTGTCTTCGGGCAAGGCTAGAGCAATTTGTAGTGACACTTCCCTGTCAGTTGAAAGCAGATTTTCTCTCAGCGAACAAGAGGGACACAGATACTCTCTCTCTCTCTCTCTTTTGCTCTCTCTCTCTCTCTCTTTCTTTCTTTTTTTCTCTTCTTCTTCTTCTTCTACCCAGCGAAGAGGCCCCCCGAGGAGGCTCTCTCTCGCTCTCTCTCTGTACATTTATATCTCTCCTCATCTCCGATGCCGGGGCCTGTTTTGTTTGCATTTTATTAGTTATTCTCTCTGTCTCAGTCTCTCTCTCCTGCCCACTTCCCTCAACTCTCTCTCTCTCTCTCTCTCTCTCTCTCTCTATATATATACATATGTGCATATATATATATATGGTACCCCCCCCCAGTGACCTACCCTTTTTCGCCTTGTCTCAAGTCACCCAGCTGCACTGCAAGCAAACTCGGTGTGCAAGATAGCGTATTTCCTAGGGCGTAGACTAAAATACAACTAAAATCGCATACACGGGACAGTGGAAAAACCAAAAATACCAAAACCAAAAAACCAAAAAACCAAAACCAAAAAAACCAAAAAAACCAAAACCAAAAAAAACAAAAAAAAACAAAACCAAAAAAACCAAAAAAAAGCAAAACCAAAAAAACCAAAAATACCAAAAAAAACAATTTTCCGGGACTCTCAGGAAATCCCTATGAGGCTTCTCCAAGAGTCCCGGAAAATTGTTTTTTTTGGTATTTTTGTTTTTTTTGGTTTTGTTTTTTTTTGGTTTTTTTGGTTTTGGTATTTTTGGTTTTTTGGTTTTGGTATTTTGGCTTTTTGGTTCGCCTTCACGGTCACGAGGCAACAACTACGCATTTTTAAGTGTGCTTATGCTAATTGTGCTTTTCAGAAATAGTATACAAGTGGTCTTTCTAGTGCTTCAGAACTATTTGTTTCGTTATTATGTAAGTAGAGCCGCTAGTGTTTAGTGCATCTTTTGGTTGTACTCAAGTGTAGTAGACCTTATTCAGCCATTACTTGGTGCTCTGGTAGCTCAATTCGCACGGATAATATTTGCCTGGTAAATGCAATTAATTATCTAGAAGCAGCATTTGCAATACTTGTCTTGAGAAAAAGCATTTATTAAATAGAATTGTTTGCTTAAAAAGTGACTCCTACTCGTCCAGGAATACCCCAAAACCCTATAATCCAAACTTTACCAGAGATTCTCCTGAAAAGCTTGCGCTTTTGGATGTTTTTATGTATTTGTGAATTTGCTTGTGTATGGCCTTCGCTAAGTACTTTTCTAGGATTCTTGTGCATTTTTTAAGCCTGATTGTGCAAGTTGCGTTTTTCAAGCATAGTATATATGTGGTTTTTTTTTGAATACTTCAGACATCTTTGTTTCATCGTTATGTAAGTAGAACCGCTTCTATTTCCATTATTGTGCACTTTTAAGCTTGCTCATGCAAATTGTGCTTTTCAGACATAGTATATAAGTGGTCTTTAGTGAATACTTCAGCAATCTTTGTCTCATTGTTATGTAGGTAGAACCGTTTCCATTTCCGCAAGTGTTTATTTCGTATTTGGTTGAGTATGGTCCTTTAAATAGTATTCACTTGAGTCAAATTGGGCTATTTGCTTAAGAATTCCTCTAGTAGTTAAATTCGCATAGAATGAATACTTCGAAAAAATTGTTTCATGAATATGTAAACATAAGGTGTTTCATTTGACTTTGCAGGTAGTACTTCAATAATACTTTGCCTGGTATAAACACAACTGTTTCAATGCATTAGTTGCTCAACAAAGCACTATTTGCCCTTTAAACCACACTTTGCCATATTTTGGTTGAATATGGTGCTTCTTTCGTATTTTGGTTGAGTATGGTCCTTTAATGGTATTCACTTGAGTCAAATTGGGCTATTTGCTTAATAATTACTCTAGTAGCTAAATTCGCAGAAAATGATTAGTTCAAAAACAAAAACGATTCATGAATATGTAAACATAAGGTACTTCAGTGGACTTTTCAGAAAGCATACTTTGCCTAGTACAAACACAATTGTATAAATACAGTATTTGCACTTTAAACGCACACTTTGCCATTTTTTGGTTGAGAATGGTGTTTATTTCGTATCTTGGTTGAGTGTGCTCCTTTAAATAGTATGCACTTGAGTCAAATTGGGCTCTTTGCTTAATAATTACTCTAGTAGCTAAATTCGCATAGAACCAAGAAAAATGTTTCACTATTTGATTAATACTTTGCCTCGTACAAACACAATTGTAAAAATAAATTAGTTGCTCAACAAAACATTAATTGCCCTTGAAACGCACAATTTGCATAGAAAAACATTGATCTAAACATCTAAAAACAGCATTGCCCGCTTCAGATTCAAAATGTAGATTCTTCCAATGCTGGCTTATCGGGGTCTGTGAGGTGGGTGTCCCAGTAGCTGTCCTTCATTACCCGGTGATTAACTACGCGACTTTTGGGCCTTCTTTGTTATTTTTTGTTAAAAAGGCCTAAAAAGGCCTAAAAAGGGTAGGTCGCTGGGGGGGGGGGGGGGTAGCATATATATTAATATATATATATATATATATATATATTGTCTTATGCGTCTTATGCGTCATGGATGCCGGCCGCAGAACTGGCACCTGCACTCCGTCTCTGTGTCTCACTCTCACTCTCACTCTCTCACTCTCTCACTCTCTCTCACTCTCTCACTCTCTCTCACTCTCTCTCACTCTCTCTCACTCTCTCACTGTCTCTCACTCTCTCTCACTCTCTCACTCTCTCTCACTCTCTCTCACTCTCTCACTCTCTCTCACTCTCTCACTGTCTCTCACTCTCTCTCACTCTCTCACTCTCTCTCACTCTCTCACTGTCTCTCACTCTCTCTCACTCTCTCACTCTCTCTCACTCTCTCACTCTCTCACTCTCTCTCACTCTCTCTCACTCTCTCTCACTCTCTCTCACTCTCTCTCACTCTCTCACTCTCTCTCACTCTCTCTCACTCTCTCACTGTCTCTCACTCTCTCTCACTCTCTCACTCTCTCTCACTCTCTCACTCTCTCACTCTCTCACTCTCTCACTCTCTCTCACTCTCTCACACACTCTCTCTCACACTCTCACACTCTCTCACACACACACTCTCTCTCTCTCTCTCTCCCTCTCTCTCTAGCGCATGTAAAATCTTACAGCAGCCCCTAAACCCTGATCCCTAAACCCAATACCCTATACTCTCTAGGGCATGTACAATCTTGCAGCAGCCCCGACCCCTGAACCCTGATCCCTAAATCCAAAACCCTATACCCCAAACCCTATACCCCAGACTCAGACCCTAAACCCTTAACCCTGATCCCTGAACCCTATACCACAATCCCTAAACCCTAAACCCTGATCCCCAACTCTACACCCCAAAGCATAAACCCTAGACAAGCCCTGATCCCGAATCCCTACACCTTAAGCCCTGATCCCTAATGTAAACTTAAACCCTAAACCCTAAACTGGCCCTAAACCCTAAACCCTAGACCCTAAACCCTAAACCCCTAACTCTACACCCTAAACCCTAAACCCCAAACCCTAAACCCTGAACCCTACACCCCAAACCCTAAACCCTAAACCCTAAACCCTAAACCCTAAACCCTAAACCCTAAACCCTAAACCCTAAACCCTAAACCCACCCTCTCCACGAGGAGGCACCGGCTCGGAGCGGTCCAAGACGACCATCTTGGCGCCGGTTCGCGCCAGGGGCAGAGAAAGGAGCCCTGGAGATGCTGTAGGGTCTGTAGGGTTTAGGGTTTAGGGTTTAGGGTTTAGGGTTTAGGGTTTAGGGTTTAGGGTTTAGGGTTTAGGGTTTAGGGTTTAGGGTTTAGGGTTTAGGGTTAGGTTTAGGGTTTAGGGTTTAGGGTTTAGGGTTTAGGGTTTAGGGTTTAGGGTTTAGGGTTTGGGGTTTGGGGTTTGGGGTTTGGGGTTTGGGGCTTAGGGTTTACGGTTTAGGGCTTGTAGTTGTAGGGTTTGGGGTTTAGGGTTTTTAGGGCTTGGGGTTTAGGGTTTGTAGTTGTAGGATTTGGGGCTTGGGGGTTTGGGGCTAGGGTTGAAAGGGTTCAGCGTTTTCGGGCCTGGGGGCGTTCGGGCTTGTTGGGGTTTATAGGGGCTTATATGGGCTGTCGGTACAACTGTTTTTAGGGTAGTTTCGAGTTTCTAGGGTTTGGCAGGCTCTTGGGGGCGGAAGGACCTCAACCCTAAACCCGAAACCCTGAACCCTAAACCCTAAACCCTAAACCCTAAACCCGAAACCCTGAACCCTAAAACCCCTCTGACCCTTTTTTTGGCAGGTCCGCTGCGTGTACTCGAGCGGCCTCGCGGCACGCTTTGCCGGTCGATTGGCCTGTGAGGCTTCGCCCCTGCTGCCCCTGAAGATGCGGCTGTGGCCTTGAAACGCCTTGGTGTTGGGCTAAACCCTACACCCCAAACCCTAAACCCTAAACCCTAAACCCCAAACCCTAAACCCGAAACCCCAAACCCCAAACCCTAAACCCTAAACCCCAATCAAGGGTGTTGGCCTTCGGCACCTTCGGGCACCTGCCCCGCGGCCAGTTCCCGCCATGCGGAAAAAGCAAAGTCTCTGGAACAACTCCGCGGGCTTAGGGTGTAGGGTTTGGTGTTTAGGGCTTAAGGGGCCTTATCAAGCTTTGGGGATCTCAAGGGCTTTAGGGCCTTTGGGGGCTTTTGCTGTAGGGGCTTAAGTTTTTCGACTTCTGTTGAGGGCTTAGGACGTGGCAAACCAGATGCAAAGCTGCCGCGCACCAGGTGGGGCGGCGAAGAGAGCCCTGAACCCTATACACGCTGTAAGCCCCATTCATAAACCAAGAAAACCCCTATAATCCCCTTTCAACCCCACAAGCCCCAAATATTACAGACCCTATGAATTCCTGTAAACCTATAACACCTATATGCCCCTTTAAGCCCAGTACACGCCGTTTGAAGCCCCTTCTGAACCCTATAAGCATATACGTCCCCATAAACCTAAAACCCCTATATAGACCCTACAATACCTCTTTACCTCCTTCCGGGTTCAGGGTTCAGGGTTCAGGGTGTAGGGTTTAGGGTTTAACCTCTCTTCCGGTTTATGGGGTTCAGAAGGGGTCCCTTTTAAACCCTAAACCCTAAACCCTAAACCCTAAACCCTAAACCCTAAACCCCCTGATCCTACCTAGGACTGAGCCGAAAGCTAGGCTTCAGGGGCTACGAGGAAAGATAACGTGCTTCGCGGGGTTGAAGCTTCGGGGCGGACACCCCAGACCAACCCTAAACCCTAAACCCTAAACCCTAAACCCTAAACCCTAAACCCTAAACCCTAAACCCTAAACCCTAAACCCTACAGAGCGTCAGGCTTAACTTAACTGTCACCCACCCACCGGGGGTTTTACGCGAATAGGGGACCCCTATAGTGTGGACCCCCAAATAGTAGGATCCCCTTATAATAGGAACCCCAAAAAGGTACCCCTATCGTAAACTCCCATCACCCCTAGACCCTATACCCTAAACCCTAAACCCTGAAAGTAGGACCCCAAGACGTACCCCTATCGTAAACTGCCATGACAGAAGATTTACTCAAGACAGGCGCCAGAGATGCCTTGGCCACAGAAGGCATCCCAGACGACGCTCTCCTGAGCTTTGCAAAAGAAGGGGGTTTAGGGTCAGGGTTTAGGGTTTAGGGTTTAGGGTTTAGGGTTTAGGGTTTAGGGTTTAGGGTTTAGGGTTTAGGGTTTAGGGTTTAGGGTTTAGGATTAAGAGCCCCGCACGCCCAGATAGCCCGGCTAAGAATCCATCCTTGTTTCCGGCCTGTCAGGGTTGGCCTTTGAACCTTTTGAACATATTTATATATACCGAGTCCAGAGTCCCTTCTAAACCCAAATAAGGAAATATACAAACGCGCCAAAAGCCTAGCTATGTACCCTTTCTTGCTTCGGTGCTGTAGGCTGTAGGCCTAGAACCCTCAACCCTAAATCCTAAACCCTAAACCCTAAACACTACTGGGGGGGCTTCCAGGTCCTCTCCTCAACCAGGCAGGGGTGTGGGAGCGAGCCTGAGAGGGTTCTGCCGGTAAGATGTGGGGATTGTCAAAGAAACTATGTACAACACTACTCCATAGTTTATGATGATATGATGTGGTAAAATTCTTGTATTCTGACATTCTTAGACTACTTTATGTTGCATTACATTGTTACATGGTACATCTATACTATACATTATTGCATTATTATATTAATGTATTCGTACATTCTTTAACGCGGCTCGAAGAAGGAGCGACTTTGAAAGCACGTCACTGGTCGAACCAAAACCAAGTCCAGGTACAAGCAGCCCAGCCGAAAGGGTTTGGGGTTTCGGGTTTCGGGTTTAGGGTTAGGGTTTCGGTAGTTGAGGCGGCCTCTGTGGTAGACTCTAGTGCTCAGGAAGCTTTTGGACAGCCAGAGACCTCTAAATTCCTCGGACCGCAAACCCAAAACCCAAACAAGCCCAAGAACCTGAAGCCCTTGAGCTTCCCAAACTTTACACCCCAACCCTCAACCCTCAACCCTAGACCCTAAACCCTAAACCCTAAACCCTAAACCCTAAACCCTAAACCCTACATAGACCCTGAACGCCCGTGGGCGGGGAGGCTCGGAGGCGGCACCGGCGAATTCCACCACGGTGCTGGCGAGGTCGGCTGTGAGGAAGATGTTGGGCCTTTTGTGTGGAGAGGGTGGGTTTAGGGTTTAGGGTTTAGGGTTTAGGGTTTAGGGTTTAGGGTTTAGGGTTTAGGGTTTAGGGTTTAGGGTTTAGGGTTTAGGGTTTAGGGTTGTAGGTTTGTAGGGTTTAGGGTTGTAGGGTTTAGGGGTTTAATTGGTTTAACGGTTTAGGATCCTGCCTGCGCAACAACGTAAACCCTCAACCCTATAAACCCTATACAGTAGCGGCTGCGGCTTTCAAGACGAGGTCCTGGTCCCACAGCATGCTCTCTAAACCCCTAAAACCCTGTAACCCTCTGCCCTAAACCCTGAACCTTATAACCCTATAGTCCCTAGTACCCCCCAAAACCCAAAACCCTAACCCCTAAACCCCAAAACCCTAAAACCCTAGAACCCTAGAACCATGAACCCTATTCCTGAAACAGGCTCCTTAGTATAGCTTTGAAGCACAAAGGCTCACAACGGAAAGAAGGGAATGAGATCGGAACCTATGCCAGGCCCAAGAGTCATCAGGGAACAAACAGGGTGCCCTTTTTGGTTTTGAAGGGGCTGATGAGGGAATCTGAACCCTAAAGCAGGAATATGGGTCTGCTCTGGGTCCGGGTGTACGTGTCCATGTGTAAAAAATAGATGAAGAATCTAGAGCCCCCTAGAACCCCTAGAAACGATCTCCGCGAAACACCTATAAGTTGTGTCAACCCTGAGGGTCTAAGTCTAGGGCTTAGGGCTAGGGCCTAAACCCTGAACCCTAGGGCCTAAACCCTAAACCCTAAACCCCAAACCCCAACCCCAAACCCCAAGCCCTAAACCCTAAAACCCGCAATCACCGGGCGATTGGGCCTGAAGAAGGCTTCTGGGACCAGGCGCAGGGCGACACCACCCGAGTCCTGGAGCTAACAAAAAGGGCACCCTCCATGTCGTGATCCATTGGCCTCCTACGAGGGTTTATATAGGGTTTAGGGTTTAGGGTGTAGGGTTTCGGGTTTAGGGTGTAGGGTTTAGGGTTTAGGGTTTAGGGTTTAGGGTCCCAGAAGAGTCTTTAAGTCTTGTACTTGGGGTTCCTGGGGTCCCTGGGCCCTGCTTCCCATCAGTCCACCTCCCCATGCTTGTTTGGAGTCTTGGGTTTAGGGTTTAGGGTTTAGGGTTTTAGGGTTTAGGGTTTAGGGTTTAGGGTTTAGGGTTTAGGGTTTAGGGTTTCGGGTTTCGGGTATTAGGGCTCAGGGTTTAAGGTTTTATGGTTTTTTCTGGGTTCCTGGGTTTTAGGGTTTAGAATTTAGGGCTGCCAAAACCCGGAGAGCCAGCTTCGTAGCCTCACCTCCTTCTGCAATTCCCTGCTGTTTGGTGGTTGTCCCTTTCGTTTGCGACACTTAGGTTTAGGGCTTTATATAGGGCCTTATAGCTAGAAGAAGACACTGAGAACAAATCGGTATAACAAATCCGAAGAAGGAACTGTAAATGGGGCCTTGGCACTGTCAATTTCCCAGTCCTGAAGCAGGTAGGGCCGGCCCGCCAAGACCTTCGACGCTCAACACGCCAGAGACAAAAAGGAGTGGGGTTAGGATTTAGGGTTTAGGGTTTAGGATTTAGGATTTCATTGGTCACGTGCTACACACGGCCCCCACTTAACCGTCGAGTCTTCTGGACGGAACCTAAGCCCCTCAAAACCCTAACCCTAAGGGTCCATGTACCTCATTATTGTTTATATACTTAGGCACGAAATTCCCCCTATCTAGGAGGTACTTTAAGGCCCAAGTATTCCGTATTTAGGTACATGGACCCTGTTTAGGGTAACCCTAAACCATAGAGCCAGAAAATGTTCAACGGCCTGCGCGCGCCTGCGCGCGCCTGCGCGCGCCCGAAGCCTACCCAGCCCCAAACTTGGAGAACAAGGGTGCTCTTGCTGATTTAAAGGGGGGCTGGTTTAGGGGGGCGGGGGGGGGGGGGGGCTTCGGGATTTTGGAGTTTCGGAGTTTAGGGTTTAGGGTTTACATAGGGGTTCGGGTTTAGAGCTTAGACTTAGAGCAATCCGCACTAAACCCTAACACCTGACTCCTAAACCCTAAACCCTAAGAACTAAACCCTGAACCTATAACCCTGAACCCCGAACCCTAAACCCTCAACCCAAAACCTTGAACCCCTTCTGAGGACTATAGGGTTTAGGGTTTAGGGTTTAGGGTTTAGGGTTTAGGGTTTAGGGTTATAAACCCTAAACCCTGAACCCTCAACCCGATAATTCTGAGGGTATCACCTCGTGCCTCTGGTGGCCACGACTGCGCCAACCGGGCCTCTTCAGGCCTGGCACCGGCTCCGGCTAGGGCTCAGGCCCGACACCCCTAAGCCCTTTTAGGGTTTAGGGTTTAGGGTTTAGGGTTTAGGGTTTAGGGTTTAGAACCCCAAACCCTTTAGGCTTTAGGGTTGAGGGTTGTGGGGCTTAGGCTTGATAGGGTTCGAGACTGGTGGTGGGGGGGGGGGGGGGGGGGCTGAACAACTCTCTCAGGGTTTAGAGTTTAGAGCTAAGGGTGTTTTGTTTTGGGCTTATAAGGTTTAGGGTTTATGACTTATTTTGTGTATACTGCGGCCCTCATCCTACGATGTTTTCTTATAGAGGTTTGTGGTTCTTAGGACAGCAGTAGGGTTTAGGGGTAATAGTGTTCAGGGTGTAGGGTTTAGGGTTTAGGCTCTGAAATCCGAAGCCCTCGCCCCGAAACGCGAAAGAGCCTATAAACCCTCAACAGTGTAAAACAGCAAGCACATAAAGATGATTCCTGCCTTGAGGAATACGTAGGGCAGCCCCTATGTTCGGAAATGTCTATCTGACAGAGACAGTTAGCTTGAATTCACGGGCAAACTCTGCCAGCAGCGACGGACCCTATAAACCCTAAACCTTGGGATGTTCCCCCTTATTATACAAACAGTCCTGAAAAGGAATTATAGTCGGGAGTACTAGAATCCCTGTTAGGAACTGCTAGTATAAGAGGGAACCTCCCAACCTTACACCACCAGAAGCCTGAACCCCTATGCGCCCGTAAAAGCATCCACAACGACGGCCGCTACACCCTTTTCTGAAGTCACATAGGTGAAACCACGCTCATCCGAAACCCTAAGCCCTATAAGCCCTATTAACCCCACAAATCCAAAAAGATAAAGCCTATAAAGCCTATAAACCCTATAAACCCTACAAACAAGCCCCATAAACCCTATACACCCATAAAAGCCTATATACCCTAGCCCTATAACCCTATGAACCCTATATACCCTATGAAACCTACTTAACCTATATACTCCACATACCCTATAAAGCCTATGAACCCTATATACTCTAAACTAAACCCTACAAACATGAAACTCTAATAACCAAAACCCTAGACCCTAGACCCTAAACCCTAAAACCTGAACACTAAACCCTAAACGCTAAACCCTAAACCCTAGTTAAACCCTAAACCCTAAACCCTAAACCCTCATCTGGCAGGGTGAAGCACAAGATTCACGGGCCTTCGCCCCCTTCCTGCGACCACCTCGGCTCCGCAGGTTCGCGGTTTAGGGTTTAGGGTTTAGGGCTTAGGGCTTAGTTAGCATCTTTGAAAATACATCATAAAAAGAAAACCCGAAAATGGCTCGGCATTTCTCAAAGTAGGGGTGCGGCTAATAACACATGCTCCGCAAATACTAGTATGATCCGTGAAAGCCATACTCTTAAACCATAAAACCCTAAAGCCTAAGCCCCCAAAACTCTACACCTCTCGGCCCTGTGCCTCCACATGCTAAAATTAAACCAAAACTGTGCCTCAACCTGTACGACGGCACCCTAAAATTAACCAAAGACCCGAAACCCTCAACCCTGGACCCTAGATCTTGAACCATGACTTCTGAACCCTGTGCCCTAAACCCTGAATCCTAAAGCCTCGGCCAGAAATGCCAAACCCTGCGCCCAAAACCCTAAACCCTAAACCCTAGACCCTAAATTGCTAAGACCTGGAACCCCACCTACTCGGCCCTTTGCGAAGAAGTGATGTAGGCTACAGAGCCGTTGAAACCCACAATTTTGCAATTCCCCAAACACCCACGTTCAAGGTGCGTAGGCTTTGGGGCCCCCCTAAACCCTAAACCCTACACTATAAACCCTACACCCTAAACCCTGAACCCTAAACCCTAAACCTTGAACCCTAAACCCTAAAACCTAAACCCTAAACCCGTCTGGGTTCCCAAAAAGTGTTCGAGGGGCGTGACGCCGGCCAGCGCCGGGCATCGGGCTACCGCTTCTTTGGCTGCGCCTGGCACAGAAGCTTTGAGGGCGCAGACACCCCAGCTACACAAAACCACGGAGCCGCGGAGCCCCAAGAAGGTTTAGGGTTTTTAGGGTTTAGGGCTACTAGTTCTGAGGAGGGAGCTCGGGGAATACACCCTGCACCCCTGAGCCCTAGGAGTGGCATAGTGTACGGTTGTGACCAGGGATCCTAAAAATTGGAGCCCGAAACCCTGGGCCCCAGACCCTACACCCGAAACCCCAAACCCTCAACCCTAAACCTTAAACCCCAAACCCCAAACCCGAAACCCGAAACCCCCAAACCCTTCAAAATGGAACAACTGCCATTCTGGGTCAGGAAGGTTCCCAAAGAGCCCAATATTGCTTAATTAAGGAATATTCCTTAAATCATATTAAGGAGGCTCCTGAACTCTGTGTTCCTTAACTTCAAGGCCTTTTGGGGGCCTTTTGGGGTCATGCGGCCAAAGTCTTGAGGGTCCACCATATCTCAGGGAGTTACGCTTCTTTGGTTGGAAGTGCAGGACTGTTGGGCCCTAAGCCCCGACACCACAAACCAAAGTGCCTCGGACCCCTACACCCTAAACCCGAACCCCTAAAACCCAAAACCCAAAACCCGAAACCCGAAACCCTAAACCCTAAACCCTAAACCCTAAACCCTAAACCCTAAACCCTAAACCCTAAACCCTAAACCCAACGCAGGGTGGGAGAGCCTTGAAGAACATCTCGCGGGGCCTGCGACCGACAAATGCGCGTTAAAACCCCCCCGAAATGCTGGGTGCTTGGGAAGCCCCACTAGGTTGCCCGGGGTTTATAAGGGTTTAGGGTTTAGGTTTAGGGTTTAGGGTTTAGGGTTTAGGGTTTAGGGTTTAGGGTTACCTACCAAAAAGGGAACAAGGGTACTACTGGGCATCCTAGCCCATATGGTGGCAGCCTCGACCTGGCAAGCTTCCATGGCTAAGGTCTAGGGGCTCAGGGTTTAGGGTTTAGGGTTTAGGGTAGTTTAGGGTTCAGGGTAAATCCAGGTACGATTTCGCAAATATAAGCTGTTGCTTCTCTCCTGCACTGCATGCGTGGCGCACCCTAAACCCTAAACCCTAAACCCTAAATCCGCAATCCCGGCCTCCGGCAGCGTCACCACGGATGCAAGCAGCTCTGGCTCCACTCCCTGCTAAACGCGTAGAGGGGTTGCAGGGCACTCTTTCAACCCAATCAAGGGGTTCAGGGTTTAGGGGTAAGTTTAGGGTTTAGGGCTTAGGGCTTAGGATGGTTTAGGAGGGTTTCGGATGGTTTAGGGTCGGCCTTGGGGAAGGGTTGTGGGGCTGTTAGGGTTGGCGAGGGGGGGGTGGAGGGGGTTGGAGGGCTTTTGGGGCTCGCGGCATCCATTTCAAAAGCCTCGAGAGATGAGGGGTGTTGGGTTTAGCGTTTAGGTGTGGGCAAGAGGCTTCCCAGTTGGGGTGCAAGGGGTCGTTTTGCGGCTTTGGGGTGTGGGGCTTGGGGTTTGGGGTCTACGTCTAAACCCTGAAGCCTATGACCCTAAACCCTATCACCCTAAACCCCCATTGAGACGATGGGTTTGAGGATTGAAGGTTTTAGGGATTTTGTGCTGCTGGCTACTCAGGGCAAGGATTTGGAAAGCTTGGGGGCTGAGGGGTCTCCATCCTTCAGCCACAAGGGGATGAGGGGTTTAGGGTTTAGGGTTTAGGGTTTAGGGTTTAGGGTTTAGGGTGTAGGTTTAGGGTTAGGGGCTTGGGCCTTAGGCTCTAGGGTCAGGGATCCTAGGGATCCTAGGGCCTAGGGACTATGCTACCCATGAGCCTTCAAATAAGGGAGCTGCAAGTTGAAACAACGGGCCCGTTGTTGGGCTGGACCCTAAACCCTAAACCCTAAACCCTAAACCCTAAACCCTGAACCCTAAACCCTAAACTGCCGTCGTGACCTATTTGCCTCGCCATGATTCAGAAACGGACACACGCCAGCCCATACATGGTTTCTCAAGGCACCTGGGGGAGAGAAAACCCTGTACGGTTTAGGGTTTAGGTGGTTTAGGGGGTTTAGGGGTTTAGGGTTTAGGGGGTTTAGGGGGTTTAGGGGGTTTAGGACCTGAAGCCCCCATGGATGGCCACGGGATTGGCCCAAGCCGAGAACTCTTCTGGCTTCCTCCTCGTGTCTCTCAGAATTAACAGGCACAGTATCGTGGGCCGTTGGGGGGGGGGCTTGGGATTTAGGTTGAGGTTTACCTCTCAAACCCTAAACCCTAAACCCTAAACCCTAAACCCTAAACCCTAAACCCTAAACCCTAAACCCTAAACCCTAAACCCTCATTAAACC
This sequence comes from Symbiodinium natans, assembly GCA_905221605.1. NCBI lineage: Eukaryota > Dinophyceae > Suessiales > Symbiodiniaceae > Symbiodinium > Symbiodinium natans. The sequence continues at coordinate 125,376 of CAJNDS010000002.1, forward strand.
CTAAACACTAAACCCTAAACCCTAGGGTTTTTTTTGGCCCCCGGGATTCAAGGCTCCAACGAACCGACTCAGGCCCTGTGCCTGGCGAGGAAGAGCAGATCTCAAGATGATGTTGCAGAGCCACCTTGGCATCTCCCTCTACCCTTAAACCCTAACACCCTACACCCTAAACCCTTAAACCCTAGACCCTAAACCCTAAACCCTAAACCCTAAACCCTAATCCCCCCCTCCCCCTCCCCCACCACCAGCAACTCAGCCTCGTCTGAGGGTTACGAGGGTGGGGGTGTTTTAGGGATTCGTGGTTGGCCCCTTTACACCCTCCGAAGAGTAGATTCCAAAACAGGATGCTCTTAAGCAAAAAGCCAGGGTTTAGGGTTTAGGGTTTAGGGTTTAGGGATTAGGGTTTAGGGTTTAGGACTTAGGGTGCAGGGTTTAGGGTGTTAGGGTGCAGGGCTCAAATACACATATAGCAATATTTCCCAAGACGACCCTCTCGAGCGCGACGGGTGAGCACATAGAACATATCACAAGGGCCTACCCTACGCACACAAGGGCCTACCCTACGCAGGGTTCAGGGTTTAGGCCTTAAATCCTAAACCATCCTCATCCATCCCACACCATCCCAAGCCGCTAACCACTAAACCCCTGTAAGGTTTAGGGTTTAGCGCCAGGGTAACCCAAACCATAAACCCTACACCCTAAACCCTTCTTTTGTAGCGTTGAGGCCCGGTACATGTTGGGGTTTGCACGACGGTTTAGGGTTTAGGGTTTAGGGTTTAGGGTTTGGGGTTTAGGGTTTAGGGTTTAGGGTTTAGGGTTTAGGGTTTAGAGGGTTTTTTTTTTGACAAGGTCAAGGGGCCTTGGGCCTGCCGTCACCTGCGTGAAGCCTAAACCCTCAAGTTGGGGGTATAGGGTTTAGGGCTTTAGGGTTTAGGGTTTAGGGTTAGGGTTTAGGGTTTAGGGTTTAGGGTTTAGGGTTTAGGGTTTAGGGTTTAGGGTTTAGGGTTTAGGGTTGCGGGTTTAGGGTTTAGGGTTTAGGGTTTAGGGTTTAGGGTTTAGGGTTTAGGGTTTAGGGTTTAGGGTTTAGGGTTTAGGGTTTAGGGTTTAGGGTTTAGCGTTTAGGGCTTAGGGTTTAGGGTTTAGGGTTTAGGAACCCCAAGCTTTACCAATCTCACGAGCCTTGACCTGACACGAAACGGTCCAAGTGCCTAAGCCTACACCCTAAACTTCGCAAGACGCAAACCTTTTGGGGGAGTTACATGGTCCCCGGGAACCTTAAACACTCTAAGGGTTTAGGGTTAGGGTTCAGGGTTGCAGTGTAGGCCTTAGGGTTTAGGGAAGTTACACGGTGTCGTAGTATCTGCAAATGGGGACCCTTATATACCCCACCCCGTATATACCCTCCACAACCCAAGGGCCCATACTTCTCAACCCTTTATTAAAGGAGGTAAGGGACCATATAATTAAGGCACCCTTAGAAACCCAGAACGCAGGGAGCTACCAGGGAATTCGGGTTGGGTTTTAGGATAATTAACCCTGATGGTGGGAGTTCAGATTTTCTCATATACCTAAACTCTAAACCCTAAACCCTAAACTCTAAACCCTAAACCCCAAACCCTAAACCCTAAACCCAAAACCCGAAGAACGCAGAACCATCAAAGATGCCGTGGCGCCCGCGCCCCGTGCGCTCGTCGAAGGCAGTGGCCCCAGCTTCGCGCAGGGAGCTTCGCAAGGCGCTGAAGGCATCTTGCCTCAGCTTCGGGGTGCTTGGGGGTTTAGGGTTTAGGGTTTAGGGTTTAGGGGCTGGGGGCTTAGGGTTTAATGTTTCGGGGCTTGAGAGAATGTTCAGGGAGAGTGGTGCTTCGGGTTTTCTTCCTAGTTCTTAGCAGGGAAGCGGGAAGTAGGTATCCCACATATTCCCATAAGGGGCTCTATAGGAAAGGCAGTATCGAATTCGGCAAGTAGGTGCCCTATACAATCCCGGTGCAGGGTTCTCCTACGAAGAACCCAAAACCCTCAAACCCGTAATTATTCCCTGATACTTTCCTACCAAAAGGACTGGTAGCTTCCCTAAATCCTGAATTCTCAACCCAAGATTCTTGGATCAGAGTAGGGTTTAGGGTTTATGGTTAAAGGTACTACTGTGCTAGCTAGTAAGTCGGTCTTGTGCCAGGATCAGACCTAAACCCTAAACCCCAACCCCCATCCCCCCCCCCCCACCGCCCCCAAGGGGTTTAGGGTTTAGGAAGTTTAGGGGTTTAGGGTTTAGGGTTTAGATTTAGGGTTCAGCACCTCAAGCCCAAGCATTCACGCGAGGGAAGCTCGCTACCTGGGTATCGAATATCGACCCACCCACCCCTTTGGTTGCCACAACAGTTAAGGGTTTAGGGTTCAGGGTGTAGGGTTTGAACCCCCAAAACCCAAACCCTAAACCCTAAACCTTAAATAAATCTTAGGCCCTGAACCTTAAAAAGCTTAAATCCAGGACCCCTGGAACCCCCAACCACAAATGTTAAACCCTAACCCCTAAACCCTGGAACCCTATGGCTTGAATCCTAAACCCAAACCCACGAGCCCTAAAAGGGGCTTGAACCCTAAACCAAGCGCCTTTTTTGGGGACCCCGTATATACCCCTCATATACCCTATACAACCCAAGGGCCCAGACTGAAGAACTCTCTACAGAAAGTACGGGGACCATATGGTCAGTTCTCTGAATTACGGTCCCTCTTTGGGGTGCCCTAAATAAGAAAGAGGGGCCGCCGTGTGCTAAGGCTTGCTAAGGACCCTTTTAAACCCTAAGCCCTAAACCGCAGTGACCGCGTGAAGGGACCATGTAACTACCCTCACACCTTCGGGCCCTGAGCCCCAACACCCTGCAGCCCGAAATCCCCCAAAACCCTGAACACCCCTAAACCCCAAACCCTACACCCTAAACCCTAAGCACTAACCCTAAACCCTAAACCCTAAACCCTAAACCCTAAACCCTAAACCCTAAACCCTAAACCCTAAACCCTAACCTTAAACCCCAAACCCTAAACCCTATTCTCCGACCTTGGGCCCCCAGGCGCACTCTCCGGATGGAGGTGGCAGGTGTCGATGGCCAGGGGTATGGGACTCCCCTCCTGGGGTTAAGGGACCTAGGGTTTAGGGGTTTGGGGTTTAGGACCTAGGATTTAGGGATAAGGGTTTAGGCTTCGGGGTTGGGGGTTTAGGGTTTGGGGTTTGGGGGCTTAGGGCTTAGGAGTTCAGGGTGGGGGCTTGGGGTTTAGAGTTTGGGGCTTAGGACTTAGGGCTTGCGTGCCAACGTTATAGTTCGTAGAACCGTTTGATGACAAATACGATGGGAGAACTCATCAGACTTCTGGGCAAAAAGCAGGAGTTTAAGCGAAAGGGATGATGCTGAAGCGCAGTACTTGGAGGTTCAGGGTACTTATTAACCAATTATAGCTGTACTTATAACCCACTTAAGTGCCCGGATATGGTCATAATTGGGTCAAGTACAGTTATCATTGGGTGAAGAAGTACTCTGAGCCTCCAAGTAGGGCCAGAGTGTAGGGGTTCAGCGTAGTGGTGCCAGGGTTTCCTTGTTGGGAGAGACCTTTACTCCCAGCTATGGCGCAACGGGTGCAACAGCCTTTAGGGTTTGGGGTTTGGATAAGATCTGGAGTTTGGGGCCAGGGTTTAGGGTCTGGGGTTTGGGGTTGAGGCATTAGGGTTTAAGCTTTGGGGTCTGGGGCTCAACTTTCTTGGAGAAGCGATTTTCGAAGCCCTACTCTTCCTCAAACCGATATATTCCACGTGAACCCTCAACCCTGACACGCAAAAAAAAATAATGAGACTTGTGGGCAATCAGGCAAACCCGAAACTCTTCAACCTAACAATTGCGTTCTTAACCCTAAACCCTAAACCCTAAACCCTACAGCCCACAAACTTCCAAAAACCATCACCCCCTAAAAAACCGGACAGGCAGCACTCGGGTCAAGCTGCTGGATGCATACCAAACTGCAAGCCATCGCGCAGAAAGGCCCGGAACCTTGAACATCAATGATTGCTTGTAGAAGGGCTTTAAGGGCTGAGGGCCGTTTAGGGTTTACGGTTTAGGGTTTATGGTTTAGGGCTTAGGGTTTAGGGTTTAGGGGCTTCAGATTCAGGAGTTCATTCCCTAAAACCTCCCCAAACGTTGCGTGCTGCCAAGGCGTCACGTGGCCATGCAATCCTGCGGTTTTATATACTGGCTACCCTATCTGGTCCCTTACAGTTAGGGTTTAGGGGGTAGGGATTAGGGTTTAGGGCTTAGGGTTTAGGGTATAATTCGGGTTTAGGGTTTAGGGTTTAGGGTTTAGTATGTAGGGGGTCATGTGGCAGCTGGTTCCCTAATTCCTTCCTTCCCCTACGTGAATTCCCATATAGTACATACCTGGCCCTTACTGGGATTCCTATTCAGCAGCTTTCGCGCGCCCAAGTATACTACATGGAGTCATTAGAGCGAGAGAGGCCCAAACAGGTATGAGTTGGCTGGGGCAGGCCCTAAACCCTAAACGCTAAACCCTAAACCCTAAACGCTAAACCCTAAACCCTAAGCCCTAAACCCTAATCCAGTCTGGTTTCGGGCTTGGGCTTGATAAGATTCAGGGTGCCGATTCCAGTGTCCATGTGAAGAGCAGAGACGGGCTCCCGTCTGCAGACTCCGACCTAAATGCCTTCAACCCTAATTAAATCTTAAACCCTAGACTTTATAATCTTAAACCCTAAAAAACCCTTTAAACCTCTAAAACCTTAAAAACCGTTAAAACCCTTAACGCCCTAAACAAAAAAAGCACATAAACCCCTAAAAACCTAAACCCCAAAAAGCCCTCGAAATCCTGGGGCCTCAGACTCTGTCCGCGCGTGGAAGCCGAACACTTCCGGAGAAGGAACGGGCTCCTCCAGGACGACCTCGCGCGAGCGGGGGATTGAAGGGTTTAGGGTTAAGGGTTTAGGGTTTAGGGTTTAGGGTTTAGGGTTTTAGGGTTTTAGGGTTTAGAGTTTCTCAGACTTGTGCGGCTTCAAGGTTTGCAGGTTCTAAGGTTGAGGGTTTGGGGTTGAGGGACTTTAGGGTTTGGGGTTTATAGCGTTTAAGGGGTTTAGAGCTCAACTATAGGCTTGTACAGGGCTTGTTATAGCCCATGTGGTTTATGGTCCAAAGCCCTAAGACCTCAACGTTTACAACCTTTCATATTGTGAGCCCTGAACCCTCACTCCTATACAGTTTAGGGTCTAGGATTTAGGGTTACTTCCCTAACCCTAAACCCTAAACCCTAAACCCTAAACCCTAAACCCTAAACCCTAAACCCTAAACCCTAACCCTAAACCCTAAACCCTCCCCTGAGCCCTAAACGCTAAACCCTAATCCGACCGCCGACTGCCTCGCACATCGAAGAGGTCAACTTCCGTGTTCGGGGGCTTGCGAAAGCTTAGGGTTTAGGGCTTACAAGGTTTAGGGTTTAGGGTTTAGGGTTTAGGGTTTAGGGTTTAGGGTTTAGGCTTTGCGGTTTAGAGTTTGGGGGGCAAGGTGTAAGGGGGGACCCGTAATTACGGAGATATCCAAGTTGTCTTCCCGCATGTCCGATGCAGAACGTGCTATATATGTTTGCCGGCAGAGGCCGCCACCTACATCAATGTACAGGCGTGGGCAGAGTCAAGCATCCGAACAACTTCCTGATGGCCCTGATATTCTGCTAAGTCCCAGGCGGAATTGCCGTGCACATCGCAGATGTCAACATCTGCTCTTCTTTGCAGCAGCATTCGCACAACTTCCTTGTGTCCATGGTATGATGCCTCGAGCAAAGGCCGATGATCCTTGTCGCCGTCGGGGTGCGCCCTTGCCTGAAGCAGCATTCGCACGATCTCGTCATGGCCCTGTGACGATGGTCCAAAAAGGGCTGTCTGGCCACCTGCTTCATGAACACCATTAGGGTCAGCTCGAGATTTTAACAGCATGTGCGCAGCCACCTCATGGCCTTGCTCTGCTGCCGCGACAAGAGCGATGGAACCGTCCCCTCCGCGGACAGTAGCGGTGTCCGCCCATGCTTCCAGAAGCATGGCGACCACTGAATCGTGACCGAGCTCGGCTGCATCAACGAGAGGGCTTGAAAGGTTTGCATCCGCTTTCGCTGTCAAGAGCAGGTGCGCAATGACATCGCGACCATGCTGCAAGGCCAACGAGAGCACCGACACGTCAGATAAGCAGTCCTGACAGTCGGGGTCAGCCCGGTTCTTCAGCAGCACATGCACAGTCTCTACATCTCCGAGCGCGGTTGCTGCACAGAGGGGGTGCGTCACGCCCAAACCATCAGCCCCCTCATCCCAGTCGGTGTCAGCTCTTGCTTTCAAGAGCATCCGCACGATCTCCGTAAATCCATGGGCAGCTGCTATGGCAAGAGGCGTGGTCAAAGTTCGCAAGTATTCCCCTTGGAGCTGGTCAAGTTTAGCTCTTGCTTTCAACAACGCGGCCACAACCCGCTCATGACCTTGCTCACATGCAACCCACAAGGCAGTTGGTCAGTTCAAGCCAAAGCTGCTGCCAGCGTCAACCCTAGCGTGTAGAAGCAGGTTGACGATCTTGGCATTTCCCAGCTTCGAAGCCCGAAACAAAGCCTCCGTGTAGTCGACATCATCGACATCGTTGGGACTCCCTGAGCCGTTTGCAGAGCGGGCCTCCAGCAGAAGTCGCATGAAATTGGTATCGTTCCTCTCCGACGCAACATGGATACAGGAATCTGGATTTGCGTGGGCCTGTAGCAGACGACGCACAATGTGCATTTGCTGGGCAGCTACCGCCGCTTTAAGAGGTGTGGAGTATGCGCAGACATAGTTCGAGGCACCGCGCATCTCTGTATCAGCCCTGGCTTCAAGCAGTAGCTCCAGAATCTCTGCAAAGCCCCTTTCCGATGCTGTGACAAGAGGACGGCAAGCTGCGCCGGACGCATTTGGATCTTCTGGCCGCTGCAGCAGTCTCTCGACACCTCGGATGTCGTTTATCTCGCAGGCCATCTGCAAGCTGAAGTCCCAACCTTGCATGCACGGCGCAAAAGGCAGCACAACAAGCTGCAGGTCCTTGATCTCGGAGTGCACGACGTCATCATCGTCCAAGGTTTGACTGCCCTCGGTGGGAAGCAGAAAGAGCTTCTGTCTGAACCGCGGCACCCCACATTGGCGCGCTATCTGGCGCTTCAGAGATCGTGCGCTGCACTCATCGGGCTCGGCCGCCAAAGGAACAGCGGCTACCATGGCCCCTGAGGGCCACCAAACATGGATCATCCTTGCAAGCGGTTGCACACGAGGAACCGCTACAAATCTCTCGCTCGGAAGTGAGCTGCGGAAATCAAACAACCTCTCAGGTCCCTTGTGAATCGACTTCGGAGGCTAAAACCCTAACCCCTAAACTACCTTGAACGCTCAACCCAAAACCCTACCAACAAAATTAACTCTGGCAACCGCACAACTTAACGCCCCCAAACCCAAACCGGAGACGCCTCCTGGTGCAGGAGGCCGAATTGTTCCAGCAATAGCTCCAGGAGAAGCATCCTTGTGTCGTCGGAGGGGTCCCGAAACCCCAAACCCTAAACCCCGAACCCGGCATCATGGAGGGCCGGGGGTGGGCGTCCTTATCCCTGGCCTTGGAGGTCAAGAAAATACTTCGGGATATCTCTAACCCGTCCAGGAGTATCCCCGGATGGGTGGGTGGGTGGGCAAACCCTTTAAAAACTTTACACACCCTGTACACCCCGTAAACCTTATCAACCCTGTAAACCCTATAAACCGTACAATCCTGCGGGGTGCAAGTTCGGGGCATCTCCTCCTTAAATCCTGCTCGGTTACTTGTTGTTGGTCGGTTCGGGGTTTCAGTGGCATCGCCTATGTCCGCATTGCGCCGAAGCTGTGGCGAACCCCAACCCTCTAGCGACAGCAAGAACCCGGCCCAGCTGGGTGCCTGAAAAGAGTTCAGGGCTTCATTAGGAGGTTTGAGCTTTACCAGGAGGCTCCAAAGTATACTTCCTTCTTGGGTTCGTCACAAGGGGGTTCTAGTCTACTACCCCAAAAAGGTACTACATATAAGCATTCCAAGACATTTGCCTTACAGAGGCGCTCCCCGTTGCAAGTCCAGGCGGCTTCTCTCGCAGCTGCGCTTCATACCTTCGCGCCGGCCGCACAGAACTTGGATTGGCGGGCCGTAGGGGCTCTGGGGTTTATGAGGTTTATAGCGGTTATGGGGTATGTAGGGGGGCTGTCGGGTTTATACGGTTTCTAGGGTGTAGGGCTTACAGGGTCTGTTTTGGCGGCATTGCCCCAATGCACAACACGTCAGGCGCATGGCTCCAACTTTTGCTGTGTCCGAACGCCGTCGGTCCTTGCAACCTATAAACCCTAAACCCTGAACCCTATACCCCCACAACCCAGATCCCCATAAACACTATAAACCCTCTAAACTCTCTAAACCCTCTAGACCCTTCAAAACCCAGAACCCCTGTAAACCGGATACTATAAACCCTCTAAACCCAACCCATAAACCCTCTGGACGCTCTAACCCCCAGAAACCCTACAAACCGTATAAACTGTATAAACCTATAAACCCCATCGACCCTCTAAACCCTATAAATCCTCTAAACCCTATAAACACTTAAAACCCTATAAACCCCCTGAACCCTACACTCGGGGTATTTAGGGTTCAGGGCCTGGCCAAAAGCAAAGGCTTCTTGACAGTTTCTCGGGACAGTGGCTGAAGATTCCGGAACCCGATATTGAAGGTTTGGGGCTTAACCCTAAACCCTAAACCCTAAGCCCTAAACCCTAAACCCTAAGCCCTAAACCCTAAACCCTAAACCCTAAACCCTAAACCTATAGGGCCTGGGGTTTAGGCGTCTGTTCTTCCTAAATACCTTACACCGAGGCCCTCCCTCCTCGCCTGAGATTCTGGAAAGCACCTGAGATGCAAGTACCCAGGCGTCAGCGCGTGTGGTACTTTCCGGAGCCGGCTAGGGTTTAGGGTTAGGGTTTAGGGTTTAGGTTTCAGGTTTTAGGTTTTAGGGCTTTCGGGTTTAGGGTCGAGGGAACTTACGTTGAACACTTCCTGGCTTCACATGTGCGTTGCTTTGTTTGTTTCTTTGTTTTGAGTTCGAGAAGGTGCGGGCTTGGTTTGTTGTATTGTTTAGGGGAGCACTTTGGTGCTGCGAGGGTCAAGGGCCTTAGAGCCAGTGCAAGATCTGAATGTACATGAAGTAGGGTATAAATTTCTTGTATCCCCAAAAGGACACCCAAGATATGCACTCACCAAGACTAAAAAGGAACCTTATATACACTCACCAAAAACAGAAATATAAATCCTGCTTCACATGTTTGTTTTTGCTTTGCTAGTTCTATGCCGTAGGGAGCCTCCGCGTACAACTCATCCTGGGGCCTGCGCCCGACTTCAGCTGCAGCCGGTTTAGGGTTTTAGGGTTTTAGGGTTTTAGGGTTTTAGGGTCTTAGGGTTTTAGGGTTTTAGGGTTTTAGGGTTTTAGGGTTTTAGGGTTGCGTGGTAAACCCTAAACACATGAAGCCCAGAGGCCCTAGCAACCCTGAACCCTAAACCTCTCAATCGCCAGCCCATTTTCAAGCTTGTCAAGCCTCAAGCCAAATAGGGACTGTAGTCATGTAGGGTCGATATCCCGATTTTCAGGGGAGGCCAGGAAGGGCTCCTAACCCTCAACCCTAAACCCTAAACCCTAAACCCTAAACTCTAAACCCTAAACCCTAAACCCTAAACCCTACACCCTAAAAACTCCAAAAACCCGAAAAAAGGCTCTTGCGACCCATGGGCATCCCCCACACTTCTGCGCAAAGTGTGGGCAGCGAGGCGCTACCTGGCAGCAGATAGGGTTTAGGGTTTAGGGTTTAGGGTTTAGGGTTTAGGGTTTAGGGTTTAGGGTTTAGGGTTTAGGGTTTAGGGTTTAGGGTTTAGGGTTTAGGGTTTAGGGTTTAGGGTTTAGGGTTTAGGGTTTAGGGTTTAGGGTTTAGGGTTTAATGTTGCTGCGGCCCGCTGTTTGGGGGGGGATTCCGACACCCTGCTGCGGGTGGGTTTGGGGCTAGGGTTTAGGGTTTAGGGTTTAGGGTTTAGGCTTTAGGGTTTAGGGTTTGGGGTTTGGGGTTTGGGGTTTGGGGTTTGGGGTTTGGGGTTTGGGGTTTGGGGTTTGGGGTTTGGGGTTTGGGGTTTGGGTCTAAAGGTTCAGGGTAGCCCTTGAACCTTGATTTAAGACGAAAAGCTCGAAATCGATAAAGCCTTCGAAGGAACCTGAAAGAAGCTGAACCAAACACTTGAAATTGCCTAATATTCAGGGCTTGCAGGCTTTTAGGCTTATAGAGGGGTGATATAGGGCCCAAGGGTTTTTAGCAGGGGGAGGGGTTTTGTGTTGGAGGCTTGCCAGGTCCTAGCAATGCTCCTGTGGCCTTCGTTACTCTCACTGTAGGCTCCCTGATCAAACCCCAAGCCAAGCCGCGCCCAGGGCTGCCCTAAACCCGAAACCCGAAACCCTAAGCCCTAAACCCTGAACCCTAAACCCTCAATCCTGAAGGATTTTGATGTTCCTGGGCACGCCGGAACACGCCAGGCTGCGAAACCCTTAAGTGTCGTAGGTTTTTTCGGGTTTAGGGTGTATAGGGCTCTGGGGTTTAGGGTGTATAAGGTTTAGGCCAGGGTGAAAAAAACTAACCCTAAACCTAAACCCTAGACCCTAAACCCTAAACCCATGGGCGTGTAGGGTTTAGTTTGTATCCGGTTTAGGGCTACAGTAATGTGTGCACCCTCCTCGTCCGTCGAGGCAGCCGTCCGCTCCTCGATGGCTAACCTGTACCTCGGGGTTTAGGGTTTTGGGGTTTAGGGTTCTAGGGCTCTTCGGATTTCTGCGCGAGGGGGGGTGGGGGATTAAGATGGTTGTAGAGTACTTGGGACTAATGTGTGTGTGTGTGTGTGTGTTTTTTTTTTTTTTTGGGGGGGGGGGGGGGGGGGGGGGGAGTGTTTAGGATTATAAGCGGTATTTTGGGCTTGGGGTTGGGGTTTAAGGTTGAGGATGTTTCCGGATAGGCGTGGCCGGTTGGCTTCAAGACCCTACGCCCTTCGTCGGCCACGGCGTGCTCGATAAATTATTGACAAGTCCTAGTGGGTTTAGGATTTATAGGGTTTAGGGTTTAGGGTTTAGGGTTTAGAGTTTAGGGTTTAGGGTTTAAGGTGTCGGGTTGAGGGGAATAACCTGAAGATGGCGCAACGGCATCTTCCAGTCCTTGACTCAAAATAAGGCTCCACATGTAGTTTTTTTTTTTGTTTTTTTTCGTTCGGGGGGGGGGGGGGGGGGTGAGAGTAGCAGCATCCGGCCCTAAACCCTAACTCCTAAACCCTAAACCCCAATCCCTGAACCCTAAACCCTAAACCCTAAACCCCAAACCCTAAACCCTAAACCCGAGCTGTCACCTGCCCACAGGCCCCCAAGTGCTAAGTCCCAGGCTCACCAAGAGGCTCCAGTGGTTCGGTTTGGGTTTGTAGGGTTTGTAGGGTTTATAGGGTTTATAGGCTTTATAGGGTTTATAGGTTCGGTTTAGGGTTTGTAGGGTTTGTAGGGTTTGTAGGGTTTGTAGGGTTTATAGGGTTTATAGGGTTTATAGGTTCGGTTTAGGGTTTGTAGGGTTTGTAGGGTTTGTAGGGTTTATAGGGTTTATAGGGTTTATAGGGTTTATAGGGTTTATAGGGTTTATAGGGTTTAGGGTTTATAGGGTTTAGGGTTTATAGGGTTTAGGGTTTAGGGTTTAGGGTTTAGGGTTTAGGGTTTAGGGTTTAGGGTTTAGGGATAAAGGATTCTGATCGAGTCACATGAGCATGCTTTGCCGTAATTGAAGGAAGATTTCTGGCATTGGAGTCTCTGAGTAGTTTCAGGAGATGATATGCCTGCGAGCAGACACATCCTCTTTCGGATTTCTGAACTTGCCTGGCCTCACCATCGCGCCGCAGCTGGCCCGCCCAACCGCGCACTGACATCACTTTCGGGTACTGGCCAAACTTGGCCTCCTTGGATACCAAACAGGGAGTCGTCGGTGTCGTACTCTTGGCATAAACATC
>CAJNDS010000002.1:142500-167500 GCA_905221605.1 Symbiodinium natans
CACAACTCCCAAGTACATGTTGACGACGGTGATTTTTTCTTGGCAGCTGCGACCAAAAAAGGATAAGTGGGAGAGTCCACCCATCGCTGCAAAAGCATCCTGCGGTGTCCAGGTCCGTCCAGCCCCTTGATCTTCACGAAAGTTTGATGCGCGTTGCCCTGCATTGTTTCTCCGCGGGATTTCGGGGCCCTCAGGGTGTCATCCACCAGCTGCCATTGCTTCGCCTTGCACGGATCACAAATTTCTGCATCTCATTGAGGCGGCCCTTCTGTACAGCAGGGGCATCTGGCAGCGGCGCTGTAGGGGGTATTCTGTCAGAAACATTATGCAGAATAGCGGATCGCCTGCATTCTGACTTTTTTGCTGCGCCGAGCTGGCAATCGTTTTCGCACCGTTTTTGCGTCGGAAGCGCTCGCCTGCCTGGCGGCATTTCTCACGATCTTTTCACCACGGCGAAAGCGATGGCAAAAGCTAGCAGCTATCCGCTGATTCAACAACCACAACCGTTCCTAACATTTCTCAACTAAACTACAAAGTATAATTACTTCCAGGGTTTTTCTCGACAAACACCTGGCCCGGTAGATTCTATAGGGCCAACACTTTGGGTGACTCCCATAAGATACGGCGCGCCGCGCGAGCCAATCGATCTAAGCCCCCTTTTACCCTACAGCGTTGGCACACTGATTGGGGAATATCTATATCTATATCTATATCTATACAATATATATACATATATATATATATATATAGATTTCTGACACCAGCAACATAAACGTGAGCCTTGGACCGAGCACATGAAACCAGGCATGTTGGACAAAACGATGGTCATCGCTTTTGAAATCGTTTGCGCTTTCAGATTTACCGGGAGTAGCAACGTACACCCGAGCCCTATAGATAGAGCGCATGACGAACCACATGTTGGTCAGAAAGAATAGACATCGCAGTAGCACGTTTTTCCGATTTGCCAGGAGCATTTTTGAGGCTTGAAACACCTGCTGCGGACTGGCGTTCGTCTGTTCGGTTTAGTCGCCCAGTTTCAGAGCGCAGGCATCATTTGCCAGGAACGCCGAGGAGCTCGGATCTAAATTCTTTGGATGTCTAAAACTCTAGGTGCTTAAGGAGCTCAATCGGAATCCGGCCGTTCGTTGAGGGGCCATGGGGGTGGCCGCCTTTTGACAGACGACGGTCCAAAAGACGCGATGCGGCGACAACACATGACGAAGACACCTGCGCAACGAGCGGGGTGCTACTATTGAGACCTGCACTTCCAAAAACGAGGGCGACGACAGGGTGCATCCACCAAGAGGAGACAAGCAGCGAGGAAGGAGTGCGAGCATCGGGCGCTTTCGGGCGCAGCATCCTCTGCCTGGGCTGGGCCTGCCCGTGGAATTCCCCGGCCGCGGCGGTCCAATCGACGCACCACCTGCCAGAGTCATCCAGGTGCCCAGCTGTCGCCCCAAGAACTTGGAGCTTGCTGTTGGCACCCTTTGGTGTTGAGACACCCTTTTGGTTCAAAACTTGGTTTTCTGTAAAAGTGGTCTTGTGACACCCTTTTGGGTCGAGTTTTTTGGTTTTCTGCCGAAGTGGTGTCTTGAGGACACCCTTTTGGTTCGATCGGGACTAAAGTGTGCCATTTTGGTTCAATTTTTTTTGGTCTTCTGTCAAAGACACCCTTTTGTCTCAATTTTTTCGTTTTTCTGCCGAAGTGGTGTTGAGGACACCCTTTTGGTTCAAAATTCTTGGTCGATCTGGTTCAGGAATTTGGCGTTTTGATTCCACTTCGGGCCCTCTGACCCATTTGCCCCCCCCCCCCCATGTTCAGCACGAATTTGGCGTTCAGCAGGAATTGGCGTTTTGCAGCGAGCCACGAACTCAGAACAAGACGATGTTGATGTAGTTCCGTCCTCAATGCTTGCTCGAACGAAAGCACAGCCTCGCAAAGTGGCTTCATCAGCAAGGGATTGCAAGTGGAAGCCCCCCCCCCCCCCAACCCAAGCCAAAAAGTCAAACCCACGAGGGAAGTGAATAAACGAATTTACTTCGAGGTTTCTGATATGGTTTGCACCCTAAACCCTAAACCCTAAACCCATCTCTCAAGGTTGGTCCAGTGGAGAAAAAATAGTTTATTTCACGTATTCTATGGACTTGATCGCAGAGTCATTAAAACACCGAAAAATCTGTAAAAATCCGGAAACAGGGCAAGGAATTTATTGAGGCCAGCGTGCTCATAATGATGGAATCCTTTGATTTCGATCCTCGCATGAGGGCATGTTCCAAAAACTCTCCTGCTAATCTCGGGTGAGCTGCTCAGTCGCCGCGCCCTTGGGGGCCTCTGGGGCCTCGGGGGCATTTGCGCCCCGAGTGGGATCATACCGACGGCTGCACGAAGGGTAGTGCGGGCTGTATCTCTCTCGTGCAGCGGAACCAACGCTTCCGGAATTATTCGGCACGACTGACATTTCCTGGGGTTGCGAATTGGCGCAAACATGCCTTTCAACAAAACTTAAAGTACAACATCGCAAGCCACACCAAAAAAAGAAACACTGGAGAGAGACGAGATTCCCATCTGCAGGAGTGTTCGTGGCATTCCGGGCACTCATGAAATGGGCCCGGATTCCCCGGTTGCACATTCTCCTCACACTCGTAGGGGGGGACATAATCAGCAGTTGCTGCACCAAAAGAAGCTGCTCCAGCAGCATATGCGTATTGTGCTGGGCGTACCAATCTCACGCTACTGTAGCTTTGCTGCGATGCATGGTCTCCCCATCCTTCAAATCCAAGCCCTGAAGCCAACCCCGTGAGTTTACTTACGGTTCGCTCTTGCATCACTCTCGATGCACGGACTATGGTCCGCATTAGCGGTTCAGGGCTTAGGGTTGAAGCCTGAACCCTAATCCAAAAAACTGTTCTGATTAGGGTGTTGAAATTATAGGGCATGGCCTTGTAGGCAACGCTGAACCCCAAACCCCTAAACCCCTAAACCCCTAAAGCCCTAAACCCCTAAACCCCTAAACCCCTAAACCCCTAAACCCCTAAACCCCTAAACCCCTTAAACCCCTAAACCCCTTAAACCCCTAAACCCTAAACCCTTCACCCAAGTCCATGCTCTCAAAGGACCGCTTAGGGTTTAGGGATTTTAGAGGGCTTGAAGGTTTTGCATTTACAGGGTTTAGGGTTCTGGGGTTCAGGGTGCTTTAGAGCTTTAGGGTTTCATGGTTTTTAGGGTTTTAGGGTTCTGGGGTTTTAGGGTTTCAGGGTTTAGGGTTTCAGGGTTTTAGGGTTCTGGGGTTGTAGGGATTCAGGGCTTTAGGGTTTCAGGGTTTTAGTGTTTTAGGGCTTTAGGGTTTTAGGGTTTGTAGGGCCTAGGGTTTGTAGTTTTACGGTGCAGGCTGTGGTGTAGGATTGAACAAACCTTTCGGGCTCGGGTTAAAGTTCTCACGTTCTTGGCAAAGACCATCCTCGCTGTAGTCCGTGGGCGACGAAAGACACCTAAGCCTAAGCCCTAAAAACCCTCAAAGCCCAAAGAACCCTCAAAGCCCAAAAAAGCCCCAAAAACCCCAAAAAACCCAACAGCCCTGAAAACCCTAAAAACCCTAAACCTTCTTCAACACTCTGAACCTATCCTTGGAAGCCCAGCAACCGGATTGTAATAAGGGCAAGGGTAAAGGGTACCACTGGGCTACCCCTAAACCCTAAACCCTAAACCCTAAACCCTAAACCCTAAACCCTAAACCCTAAACCCTAAACAGCCGGGATGCCCATCTTCGTTGATGCGTGCTACGGGCACACCGCGCACCACCTGGCGAGCGCGATGGTTCAGGGTTTAGGGTTTAGGGTTTATAAGCTTAGGGCTCAGGGTTTAGGGTTTAGACCCCCAAAGGGGCCCATGTAGCCATATAGTAGATAGTTGGGCCGTAGCTTTAGGGCCCAAGTATATACGATATGGGTACCTGGACGCTGTAGGGTCTGGTAAACCCTAAACCTTCAACATAAACCCTAAACCCCAAACCCCAAACCCTAAACCCTAAACCCTAAACCCTAAACCGTGGGTGCAGGGCTGAGGTGCTATAGTACGTGAAAATTACGCCTTGGGCTTGGAGCAAACTAGAGTAACCTAGGAGGGCAAACACAGGTGCCCTTGTTGGTTTTAGGGTTTAGGGTTTAGGGTTTAGGGTTTAGGGTTTAGGGTTTAGGGTTTAAAAAGGAACCTAAGCCCTAAGAAGGGGAAGTAAGGGCCCTACATGGGCCTAGTCTGGGTTGTGGCAGCTTAGGCGACTTCCCAGTCGTAGCTTCTACTACTGCCTTGTGTGGGGTACTAACCCTAAACCCTAAACCCTAAACCCCAAACCCTAAACCCTAAACCCCATACCCTAAACCCTAAACCCTAAAACCTAAACCCTATTTCCAGGGCGCAGTTTGGAAGCAGTTGCTGGAAACGTTTGGCTTCCTGGACCGGGAGTTTCTACCGCTATTCAATACTCAGTACCAGGTCCCCAAACAAAACAAGCCCTAACCCCGAGACCTAAACCCTAAACCCTAAACCCTAAAACCTAAACCCTAAACCCTAAAGCCTAAAGCCTAAAGCCTAAACCCTACGCCCCTTGTAACAAACGAGGGCCGAGGAGTGGGCCGGCATGAGCCGGTTTCAGGATTCAGCCACTAAAAAAAACTTCGGCGCAACTTTCCTCCAAACACTGCCATAAACATCTCTTGTGAAGGGTTGAAAGTTTAGGGTTTAGGTTTTAAGGTTTAGGGTTATAGGGGTCAAAGCAAGAAACCCAACCCATTAAGCCCTGTGCAAGCCTTGAAGCCCTTAGCCCCCCAAAACAGCTCTCGGAACAAGATCCCTGAACCCTAAACCCTAAACCCTAAACCCTTAACCAGGAGAGATCTTGAAGCTAACCTCTGCCAAAGCCTTCCGAGCACGACCCGACAAGACGCAAACTACTCGGGCGCGGCTCGTTCCGGCTCGGTTGTCGGGGCTATCGAGTCTTCGATGATACCCTCCCCGGTTTCGGGTTTAGGGTTTAGGGTTTAGGGTTTAGGGTTTAGGGTTTAGGGAAACCCCCCTACCCCCTGACATGAAGTACCCCCTCCATACAACTACAATGGGGGGGGGTATTTAGTATTAGGGGGTAGGGAGGGTTCAATACTAGCGGAAGGGGATTATTCCAGCAAAAGGGCAACTTGGGGCTTCTAGGCTTCACAAGGGCAACCATCAAACTCTGCAGTCGCAGTGCTTGCAAATCTTTGATTGCATTTTGAGATCTAGCCAGGTTCACCGGGGTTATTCACAAGCTTAGATCGGGCAGGCCTTCATAGCATTTGGGGCGAAGCAGTGTACTTACCCCCCCCCTCTATACTACCCCCCACAATTAAGGTCATTTAGGGACAATGAAGCCTCAATGAGGTTATTTGCAGGGGGTAGGGTAGTGTAGAGGGGGGTAGTAGGGAAACCCATAATACTTTCAGCCAAACCCTGAAACCCTAAGTAAACCCTAAACCCTAAACCCTAAACCCTGAACTCTAAACCCTAAACCCTAAACCCTAAACCCTAAACCCTAAACCCCTGAAACATGACGCCCTCGTCTGCGACCCTACCCTGAGGCCCGCCTGTTCAGCCTTGAGGACATTGACCACCTGGCATGCTGCTTTAGGGTTTAGGGTTTAGGGTTTAGGGTTTAGGGTTTAGGGTTTAGGGTTTAGGGTTTAGGGTCTAGGGTTTAGGGTTTAGGGTGCCCCTGCCGAGGTCATGAGGGGGCATTGGAGACATGAACCCTGAAATTGAAGCTTCTGGGGGACTTCGGGCAGGCACCTGACATCGCGCAAAGTAGCTCCTTTCCCAAGTTCGGAAGGAAGGCTACCCTAAACCCTGAACCCTAAACCCTAAACCCGAAACCCTAACAAACGTCTGCGCGGTACTTATGTTCTTTGCTTGGGGATCGGTGACTGGCCTTGGGCGGCTTGGAAGGTTTCGGATGAGAACTCTAAGCAGCAGCATGCTACCGCCGCCGAAAGAGGGTTCAGGGTTGCGGGCTTAGTGGGGGCCTGAACACTAAACCCTAAACCCTAAACTCGCTCTCGGGAGCGGGTCTTTTGCAGTTTTTTTGTGCTGCAGATTCCGGTAACAGCTGGACCCTGAGGTGTGGGATGTCACATCAAGGCCTCAACTAAAGGCCCTAACATAATAACCCTAAACCCTAAACCCCAAACCCAGAACCCCAAACCCCAAACCCTAAACCCTAAACCCTCAACCTGATCAAGGCATGGTGCCCCCAAACCCTAGGCAGGAACCAGCCCATGAACTCCAAAGCCTCAACCCTCAAACTCAACTTCCCTAAACCCTAAACCCTAAACCCGAAACCCTAAACCCCAAATCCTAAACCCCAAATCCTAAACCCTCAACCCTAAACCCTAAACCCTAAACCCTCAACCCGAATCCAAGAATCTAGCACCGGGCGGCCATCGTGTCGTCATGAAGAAATCCGTGGGCTCCAGATACCTGCCACAACTGGGGCTCCAAACCGTCAACCCTTAGAGTCGTTACATGTTCCCTTAGTATGGGCCTTTAAAATGGGGCCGAAACACGAAACCCTAACCCTAAACCGTACACCAAGAAGCCCGACAACACCCCCCCCGCCCCCCCAATTGGGAGTGCCTAAATCCCTACACACTGAACCCTAACCCCAAAAAACAACCCGTGAAGGGTCAGGTAGAAAAAACGGCCCAGGATTCAGTGCCCATACTAGGGCCCGTACTTTTAAGACCCTTCGGAACCTCCACAACCACAAACTCAAATGTTTAAGCCCTGAAACCTACAGGTACACCCTTACCCCTTACACCCTGACCTTCAGCCCTTAAAACCCTTAAGCCCTTAAACCCTTGCACCCCTAAACCCTTATAAGCTTTTGCAAACCCACGATTAAGAACTATGAGCCCTTACACCCTTGCACCAATCAACCCCTTCAGCCCTTATCAGCCCCTATGAACCACTATAAACCCTTACACCTTATGGCCTGAAGCTTTAAGCTCTTAAACCCTTAAGCGCCTAAACTCTGAAACCCTTAAACCCTTAAACCCTTTAACCCTTTAACCCTAGCCTGCGCTGCCCCGCGCACGCAGCGCAGGCAGGGGCGCAGGCGGCGGAGCATCGTCTATTCAGGCCAGGGTTTGCGGGATTTGGGTTAGGTTTGACATTCCTTTTAGGTTTAGGGAAGGGTTTCGGGTTGAGGGTTTGAGGATGTCGTGTTTGGGGTCAAGGGTTTGAAGATTTCAGGTTTAGGGTTTAGGCTTCGCGTTGGAGCAAGAGTGGGGCTGTAGAGTCTAGGGTTACAGGGGCTTCGGGGCTTGCAGAGCAAACTCTAGCATGCTCTTTTGATGGGAGCTGGTGGCCGGGTTTGCGCATGGCTACAAGCCCTAAAAAAACACGCAGGGCCCGCGGCATGGATTACGAGTTTTGATTTCGGGGAAAGGCACTCCCATCCCGAAAACCCAAGCCCCAAACCCTAAATCAGAGCAAACCCTAGGGGGCGCAACAATTCGACAACAGAGTACAATGTTAGCAACGCAACATAGAAAACTGTAAACCCCATAAAGCCCTAACAGTCCCGGTTTAGGGCGGGGTTTAGGGTCTACGGTTTAGGGTTCCGTGTTTCGGGCCGAAGACGCTGAACCAAGCACTGAGTTGTGGTGTGCAGGTTTTTAGTACAGGGTCCCGAAAGCCTTTACTCTAAACCTCTAGGCGCTGAACCCAAAACCCTCAATCCGAAGTTATGGTCAGGGTTCTTGAAATCTTTTGGCTCTGAACGTGAAGAGTGAAGACGGGTCGTCTTTCTGTTTTGGGTCTCCGAAAGAGCTTTGGTGTTGAGGGTTTCGGGCTTAGGGTGGGCCGTACCCGAACACAACCCTAAACCCTAAACCCTAAACCCTAAACCCTAAACCCTAAACCCTAAACCCTAAACCCTAAACCCTAAACCCTCCCTGCAAGTTTCTCAACTTGCACACTCGCGCTTCCATGTCATGATCGCGTCTCCAAGGCCCCTGACGTCAGAGGCAGGGAGAGTGAAACTGTAACGAATCGTCCGTGGCAGGGAACGGTGCAGCCCTCGACCCCCTTGCAAGTGCTGTAGGGTTTCTAGAATCCCTAAACCCTAAACCCTATAAACCCTAGACTCCCTAAACGCCCTGAACCCTAAACCATTATAAGGTTCACGCTTCTTGGACTTCCGGTTTGTGGCTTTTCGAGTTTCCCACACTAGGCAAGCATTCCCAGCCACTGCAGTGTACGTGTCGGTGCTCCTTCGGAGCAGAGCTGAATTAAGCCCTGCAGGGGATCGCAGACATGAGCATCCTAAGCATAAAAGAGAAAAATCTTCAACCCTAAACCCTAAACCCTAAACCCTAAACCCTAAACCCTAAACCCTAAACCCTAAACCCTACAGCTCTTCAACCCCTGAACGCTGAAGGGCAAGGGCAGAGCCCTCAGCCTCAGCCCCAAGCTCGACGATTTCACTGTAACAATGTTGGGTTTAGGGTTTAGGGTTTAGGGTTTAGGGTTTAGGGTTTAGGGTTTAGGGTTTAGGGTTTAGGGTTTAGGGTTTAGGGTTTAGGGTTTAGGGTTTAGGGTTTAGGGTTAGGGTTTTGGGTTTAGGGTTTAGGGTCTAGGGTCTAGGGTTTAGGGTTTAGGGTTTAGGCTTCAGGGTTGAGGGTTGGGATGTCCCCCCTCATACTAATAGTCCACAATAGGAATGATAATCGGGGGTTCTATAACCCCTATTAAGGACTGTTCGTAGAAAGGTAAACATGCCAACCTGTAGCTCAGACCCCGATAAACCCCGAGACCGCAAAACCCTAAACCCTAAACCCTAAACCCTAAACCCTAAACCCTAGGCCGCAGAACCCGACCCCTGCGACCTATTCCCTAAACCCTATATATTCTAAACCGCATCCAGAACCCCAAACTCTAAACCCACCCCCTAAGCCCTAAATGAACACTCTAAACCCGAAGAACGAGAAAAGGCTAAACCCTAAACCCGAAACCCGAAACCCTAAACCCCCCAAACCTAAAAACTCTATCGACCCTAAATACTTGGTAGCCCGCAACAATCTGTTCATAAGGGTACCCTGTTTGGGGTTTAGGGTTTTGGGGTTTAGGGTTTAGGGTTTGGGGTGTTCGGGTTTGGGGTTTAGGGTTCAGCGCTTCGGGCCGGCTACTTGAGAAGGGAACTTGGAACCAAGACAAAAGGGGCAAAAGGGCACCTCTGGGCTGTCGCAACCCTAAACCCTAAAGCCTAAACCTAGATGTGAAACCCTAAACCCTAAACCCTAAACCCTAAACCCTAAACCCTAAACCCGAAAGCGTCCTGGGTCCCCCCAAGGGAAGGCTTGCGGCAAGTGACGTGACAGCATCGGGCTGACTCCAGGGCTCTCCAATTTGGGGTTTCGAGCGCTTGGGGTTTAGGGTTTAGGGTTTAGGGTTTAGGGTTTAGGGTTTAGGGTTTGGGGTTTGGGGTTTGGGGTTTAGGGTTTAGGGTTTGCGGTCTAGGGTTTTAGGGTCCGCCGACCCTGGCGGCGTGTTGGATGGGTTTGAGGAGGTGAAAACCTCCTCCCTCTTTTGCGGGGGGGGGGGGGGTAGGGGGGTCGGTGCACAATTTTTTCGTGGAGGACCGCGCCACCCGCACAGCGTAAACAGGCGGTTCAGCACAGGGGGGCAGGGGCGCCCTCAGCAAAATCAGCGTTTTTCCGCACACCCCCCCCCACCCCCCCCCACACCCCCCCCCCTTCCCCCCCCCCACCCCCCCCCCCTCCCCCTTTTTGGCTTGAGCTTGTCCTGGTGCTACCCCCTACCGCCCCCAAACGTTTCACAAAACTCTGCCGAGCAGGCTGGGATGATCTTCGAACCATGCGAGCGGGTTTAGACCTCTCAACTATGCTCCAGCAGGGTCGGCGGCTTGAGCCGGAGGCTCTTAATTTAGGGTTTGGGGGTTGAGGGTTTCGGGGGCTTAGGAGGCTGGGGGGCTTATGGGGTACAGGGTTTCAGGTTGAGGGATTTAAGTTGTGACGGCTTAGGATTCAAAGCTCCAACGCGCGACTGAGCGATATTTGGGATTTTCGGGTGTAAGCATGTCTCGAAGCCTAGACCGAAGAGCAACATTAAACCGCAAACCCCAACTCCTAAAGCCTGTAAACCTTGGGAAAAATCAGGCTACGGGTAGCCCTTTTTGTGGCTTAAAGGGGCTGACAAGGGAACCTAGCCTAGCCCTAAACCCTAGCCCTAAACCCTAAACCCTAACCCTAAACATTGAAGGCTTAATACACCCCATATTAAGGGCAAACGAAACTGCCCCTTATGAACTCTGGGGTCCTCGAAGCTGTCAACTTCCTATCCAGGGACTCTCTCCCATTATTCGCTACGCATGCAGTTCCGCTTCATCGAACTACGCGCCCGGCTCGTGCAAGACGTCCAAGACCCAATCGCGTTTGGGGTTTGGGGTTTGGGGTTAAAACCCTAAACCCTAAACCCTAAGCCCTAAGCCCTAAACCCTAAACCCTAAACCCAAAACCCAAGGGTTTAGGGTTTAGGCACAAGTAGGTGGCGCCTCTGAAGCCTGAAATTAGCAAAGCCGAAGACCTGATCATAAGGTACCCAGGGTACATGATTCATGATGAATCACCAACGCGAGCGCCCGAAACGCACGTTATCCCTAGCCCTTCTCTCCACATCTCAACCCACATACTATAGAAACCCTAAACCCTAAACCCTAAACCCTTAACCCCAAACCCCAAACCCCAAACCCTAACCCTGAACCCTGAACCCTGAACCCTGAACCCTGAACCCTGAACCCTAAACCCTAAACTCCGAACTGAAGCCTTCCAGTGCCTTGCACTACCCGGTATTCACATGGCACCCAAAAACCTGCAGGAGCCGCGCTTCGCGATGCACATGGATCAAAGAAGACCTGCCCAAGATGGGTGTAGGGTTTAGGGTTTAGGGTTTTTAGGGTTTAGGGTTTAGGGCTAGGACCCAAGATGGGAGTCTGGACAGTGGGGAGGGAGGTGGGGGCTTGCCCACGATAGCGTCGGTTTCTATAGAGTTGAGGGCTTTCAGGGTCCCTTTGCGGCTCTCGGAAGTCATGACAAGCAGAGTCCTCTGGCCCCGAAGCTCTCTGCCCCTTGAACCTGGCTAGAAGGGTTTAGGGTTTTGGGGTTGGGGTTTCGGGTTTAGGGTTTAGGGTTTAGGGGTTGGGGTTGAGGGTTTAGGGCTGAGGGTTTGGGGTTTAGAGTTTAGGGGTACACCTATAAGCTCAACGGTAACGTTCCATTCCAGCCTTCCGGCTTCCCCATAAGCCCCTGAAACCCTCAACCTCCTAAGCACGAATCTCCCAAACCCGAAGGGCCTAAGGGCCCATGGAGTATATACTTGGGCCTTAAAGGGGTTCATATGTAGTAGCTTTAGGGCGCAAGTATGTACAAATGGGTACAGGGACCCAAACCCAAACCCTAAACCCTAAACCCTGAAAGTGCCTCGCAGTAGTGCCAGAGCTGCTAGAATGCTCAGGTGCCGAGCCACAGCGCCGTTGCAGTTCACGTCGCAGCCTTGGGCGTCTAGGGTTTAGGGTTTAGGGTTTAGGGTTTGGGGTTTGGGGTTTAGGGCTGGGGATTGGGGATTTTGGATTGGGGTTTGGGGATGGGGGCTCTTTAGAGGGAATTGGGGCTTCAGGTCGTGTAGGGCTTAAGGTTCATAGCCTAAACCCAAACCCTAGATCCCGAAACCCGAAACCCCTGACTCGCTAAACCCTATACATCCCCAAAGCTCTTTCATCCCGAAATCCCTAAAAAATATAGAGCGTAGGGTTTGGGGTTTGGGGTTTAGGGTCTAGAGATAATCCCTACCGGGAGCCAGGACATCCGAAAGAGCAGGGAGGAGGGGAGGAGGTTGAGGCATCGGTGAAATGGGATGTGCAAATCGGCGCCCATGACTTCAACGCCCACTGGGTTTAGGGTTTAGGGTTTAGGGTTCAGGGTCTGGGGTTTAGGGTTTAGGTTTTAGGGTTTAGGGTGACATCTTGTCTCAAGCAGCAGTTTGGCAACGCCGTGAGCCCTCGTTTGCAGTTGGGCTGAAGATCGCTGGGGGGAATCTTGCCGAGGACATGTGCGGGAGGGGCTACCCTAAACCCTAAACCCTAAAACCTCCTGCGCGATGTCCTGCCAGGTCTGGCTTTGTCTGTGCGGCCCAAAACCCTAAACCCTAAACCCTAAACCCTAAACGCTAAACCCTAAACCCTCCACCCTAAACCGCTCATGTTCGGCTGCAAGCATCTGCTTGGCTGCGTGCCCGGCTGCTTGCGCCAGGCCGCAGCACCGAAAGAATTCTGCAGATTCAGGGTTTAGGGTTTAGGCTCAATTAGGGTGGGGTTCGGGTCTGTGGGCACCCTCTTGCAATACAAAAAGGCATCCAACAGAGTTGGGGTTCAGGTTTTGGGGCTTGGGGTTCGTTACCCTAAGCCCTACATCACAAACCAAACATGATCACTTCTCCCATGTATGATCCTTGTGTGCAGTGCCCTAGACATACCCTAAACCCTAAACCCTAAACCCTAAACCCTAAGCCCTAAGCCCTAAGCCCTAAGCCCTAAGCCCTATAAGCCGTATAAGCCGTATAAGCCGTATAAGCCCTATAAGCCCTATAAGCCCTATAAGCCCTACAAGCCCTATAAGCCCTATAAGCCCTAAACCTAAACCCTAAACCCTAAACCCTGCTTGAGGGCTTAGGGATGTTTGGGGTTTAGGGGGTGTGGACATGAAGAAAGGGGTTCCCTCTGAGATAAGCTACGATTCAAGGGCCCCGGTATGGTCAAGAGCTCGATCTCGGAGTAACCTAAGAATTCAAGGGTAGTAAAGGGTTTCGGGTTTAGGGAATGGGTCTAGGGTCAGGGTTTAAGGTTTAGGGTTTGCCCTTTTTGTGTTTGAAGGGGATGACAAGGGACGAGAGCAAGGGATCCCTGAATAATTGGGTGGGGGGGGGTTCGGGTTTAGGGTTTAGGGTTTAGGGTTAAGGGTTCAGGGTTTAGGGTTTAGGGTTTCGGGTTTAGGGTTTAGGATACCCCCAAAATTGGACCCCGGACTTCCGAAACACTCCACAACCTCCTTTGCAGCCGGGGGTGCCATAGAGAGCAGGGTTGCTCTTCTCGCATTGCTGAGTGTACTGGGTCTCACGGCCTCATCTGCTTCATGGTTGATCAAAAACCAGCGGTTTCTGAGGGGCATATCCGTTTTGAGAATATGGCACGACCAAGCCCATTCGTACTCCGAACCCTTACTCCTAAACCCTGAACCACAGCCACAAAGCCGAACTCTCGACGAACGCACTTGAGAAACCTTGCCCGACTTGAACGAGGCGTTGGACCGTCTCCGCCCTTTCAAAAATCAATCCAGTCTTGTTATATAGGGCTTTTGGCATGAGCCGTGTAATTCATGCGTGCAAGTGCTGCAACCAAAAAAATCAGGCTTGGGTCGCGTATCCCTCCCTCCACGTCCAAACATACCAGGGGCAGAAGATCTATGCGACCCCAAACCCTAAACTCCAAACCCCAAACCCCAAACCCTAAACCCTACACCCCAAACCCTAAACCCTAACACCCGTTCCAAGGGGGAGCTGCGGCATGAACTGTCCACAGAGTCGTGCCACAGGGTCGACACTAAACTTCACCCTATGCACTAAACCCTCAACCCTCATCCCTTACAGTTTAGGGTTTAGGGTTTAGGGTTTAGGGTTTAGGGTTTAGGGTTTAGGGTTTAGGGTTTAGGGTTTAGGGTTTAGGGTTTAGGGTTTAGGGTTCATCAATAAAACCCCCCCCCAACCCCCGCCCCCCCACCCCACTCCCACGTTAAACACCAAGCCCCAAATGTTTAAGGCCCATAAACCCAAACCCTAAGGGTTTAATTAGGGTTTAGGGTTTGGGGTTTGGGGTTTGGGGTTTAGGGTTTAGGGTTTAGGGTTAAAACCCAACTTACTTCCTTGGGGCCGTGCAGGTCATGAAGACCTTCTTTGCGCAGTAGGCGTTGCACTTCTCCAGGGTACATCGCCTGTTTACTTCCTTAAGGTTCCCTAAACCCTAAACCCTCCTTTAAGGACCCCATAACTGTGGCGAAGGACCGGGAGTGTGAGCGGGAGTGAGCAGAAGCTTTGAGTTTAGATGTGCCTGCAATGTGCCTGCACACAAGGCCCCACACCCCCCAACTGCTCTGAAACCCACGGCCCTACGCACCGCCAGTCCCCAAGACAAAAAACCCACACCCCCACAACCAAGAAAAAGCAAAACCCAAAAACAATAAGACCCAACACCCTAGAAGCCCCGCAAACCCAAACAAACCTAGGAGCCCTAAAGCCCGCAAGACCCAAAACCCTACACATTGTTGAGCCCTCAACCCAGGTCCTGATGAAGGCTTCGTGTGGTTCGGGTGAGGTTCTTACGGGACCTGCGTGGTCTTGGGTTTAGGATTTAGAGTTTACTATACTCCCCTCAGAACCTTAAAAACATAATGTTCTTCAATATCCTCTTGGGTTTTATATGAACCAAAAAACTCCCAGGGGGGATATAGTTTAGGGCTTAGGTTGTAGTCTCAGAACCTGAAGCCGAACCCGCCACATCCCCGGTTTAGGGTTTAGGGTTTAGGGTTTAGGGTTTAGGGTTTAGGGACGGGGTCCCACAATGTCACCTCATTCCCTTTCTTCGGTATTTTTTCCGGGGTGTAGGGACTCTTAGAGTTCGGGTTGTTCAGAGTTTCGGGCGTCGGGTCTTGCAAACTAACAAGGCTTCCTAAACCCTAAACCCTAAACCCTAAACCCTGAACCCTGAACCCTGAACCCTGAACCCTAAACCCTAAACCCTAAACCCTAAACCCTAAACCCTAAACCCTACACCCTAAACCCTAAACCCTAAATAATGGGGTCGCTCTTTTTGCCTGGGCTGCTGGGGCACCTTGCACGGCGGAGTACGGTTTTGGGTTTAGGGTCTTAGGGTTTAAGGTTTAGGGGTTGAGGGCATAGCTTAGGGTTTAGGGTTTAGGGTTTAGGGTTTAGGGTTTAGGGTTTAGGGTTTAGGGTTTAGGGTTTAGGGTTTAGGGTTTAGGGCATAGTCTTAAGGTTTAGGGCCCTGAGCCCCCAAAACTCTGAACTAAGTTTCCCTCTACCCTACACCCTAAACCCCCAACCCCTGCGCGCCCTTAAACACCCGCCAAACCCTAAACCCTAAACCCCAAACCCCAAACCCCAAACCCCAAACCCCAAACCCTAAACCCTAAACCTAAACCCTAAACCCTAAACCCTGAACCCCAAACGGCCCCCCCAAAAAAGAAAACAGGTCCCCAGGCTGCTCCCGTGTGATGCCCGCAGAGAACATCTGCGCCTCAACTTGCGGATGAGGGTTCAGGGTTTAGGGTTTAGGTTTTAGGGTTTAGGGTTTAGGGCTTAGGGTTTCGGGTTTAGGGTGTAGGGTTTCTTACTACAGTCCAAGCTGTGGATTTGAATCGTGGCGTGCCGTGGAGGTGAACCCTGCGAGCCCTAAAATACCTGACGATGGCAACCCTAAGCTCAAAATCCGAAACCCGAAGCCCCAATCCGCTAAACCTGACGGTGTGGGATTTACGGTTTACAGGGTAAACCAAAAAACCCTAAACCCTAAACCCTAAACCCTAAACCCTAAACCCTAAACCCTAAACCCTAAACCCTAAACCCTAAACCCTAAACCCTAAACCCTAAACCCTAAACCCTAAACGCCCAAAAAACCGAGCCAAGGCGCCCTGGACTCCTGGAGGTAGTTGTACCGCCTCGTGGGATCCTCCTGGCTTGCCGTGGGGCAGCTCTAGGGCGTTCAGGGTTTCTGGTTTAGGGTTTGGGGTTTGGGGTTTGGGGGGGGGGGGGTTCAGGTTTAGAGTTTAGGGTTTAGGGCTTAGGGTTTGGGGTTTGGGGTTTAGGTGTCAGGACAACATCCTGGCTTGGGTTCGGGTTCGGGGTTGCTGCTTTTGGGGGCTAAGGCCTCCGGAAGGGAGCAATCCTAAACCCAAAACCCAACACCCTAAGCCCTAAGCCCTAGGCCCTAACAGTAAACCCTAACCCAAAACATGCCCGAGGCGCGGAGAGACATTGACTCGAGTCCTTGGAGATGGTCGTAGGGTTCCGGCTTAGCTTAGGGTCTAGGGTTTAGGGTTTAGGGTTTAGGGTTTCGGGTTTAGGGCTTCATGTTGGACTCGCTTTGGTGTGGGGGCCCCGCCCCCGCCCCCCCCCCCCCCCCAAACAATTTTGGGGTTTTCGGGGATCCTTAATAATGTGGGATGGGGCTGGGACGGAGGCTGGGGGTAGGGCGGCTAGGGGTCGAGGGTTGAGGGGAAGCCTTGAAGCTTGAGGGTCTAAGCTTTCCAGGCTTTGTAGCTCCACGGTCGCCGGGGCTCCGCATTAATGCGGACCACCGAAACAACTTGCTATAGCGAATCAGGGCAGCTCGTGGGCTACTCCCTTGGGAAATTGTTTGGGGGCCTGCTTCGTAATGAAATTTTGCAAGGATTTAAATAAGGCTGGACACCAAAAAATCCGGAGTTTCTTATCCAAAACTTTTTTTAGTTTTTGGCTCCCCGGCCCCCCGCCCTTCAACCCCAGCCGGGACAACATCGCATAATTGTGAACCCCCCTAAACAATGGGGGGTTCTGTATAAGCGGATCGGAAAATCGCATAATCGTGGTCCCATCCACTAAAGCCAGTCCAACATTAGGGCTTCAGAAAGGACTGTTGTGAGTAGGGTCTAGGTTTGGGGGTTTAGGGTTTAGGGTTTGGGGTTTAGGGTTCGGTCTTAGGGTTCAGCGGTTCTGTGCTGCCCTCCCCCTCCCTCCCCCGGAACTTCTAAAAACCTACCAAGCACCTAAGAAGCCCAATGCGAAGCCCTAAAACCCGGAAACCACAACTCCCTAAACCCTAAACCCTAAACCCTAAACCCTAAACCCTAAACCCTAAACCCTAAACCCTAAACCCTAAACAGTAAACCCTAAACCCTAAACCCTAAACCCTAAACCCTAAACCCTAAACCCTAAACCCTAAACCCTAAACCCTAAACCCCTAAACCCGTAAACCCGTAAACCCTAGCCCAAAACCCTAAACCCTGAACCCCTGACCCCTAAACCCAAAACCCTAAACCCTGACCCCTAAACCCAAAACCCTAAACCCTGAACCCTGAACCAGTCCTCGCTCGACCCTGTAAACCGTAAGGCTGAGGGCTTCACCAGTTCCCGGGCCCCTATCGTGTTTAGAGTGAACCCTAAACCCTAAACCCTAAACCCTAAACCCTAAACCCTAAACCCTAAACCCTTTGGCGGCCGAGGCTCTCCCCCCCAAACCTCGCAGCCGAACATGCAACAGAGATATTCTCGGCACTCCGGATCCCAGTCCTTTTCGGGCTGTTAAGGGTTTAGGGTTTAGGGTTTAGGGTTTAGGGTTTAGGGTTTAGGGTTTAGGGTTTAGGGTTTAGGGTTTAGGGTTTAGGGTTTAGGGTTTCTACAAGTTGAGTGTTTTAGGAGTTTAGGGTGCCCCCAAGGGTACGTAGGGGTTGAAGCGTAGAGAGCATGAGTGGTGCAAGCTTTGAGGGAGCTGGAAACTCAGGTTGCGGTTACCCAAAAAAAGTCCACGTACCCATGTGGTAGATACTTGAGCCCTAAAGATGGGCACCCCTTTAAGCAAGTATATACTATATGGGCACAACCCTAAACCCTAAACCCTAAACCCTAAACCCTAAACCTATAGGGATAGTTTGTGTATTAGAGGTATTGTGGGCTTCATAGCTTCATGGCTGAAGGGCTTGGGGCTTGCGGGAAACAGGGCTTCAGGGTTTAGGGTTTGGGGCTTAAGGCTGGAGCTCTAAACCCTAAACCCTAAACCCTAAACCCTGAACCCTAAACCCTTAACCCTTAAACCCTAAACCCTAAACCCCAAACACTAAACCGGGTTTGAGGGTTTGCAGGGTTGAGGGTGTGAGACCTGTCGGGCTTCGGATGGTCACATCGATGAAGGTTGTGGAGCTTGTGTTTATCTGCCTATATATGTATTGATATACCCTAAACCCTAAACCCTAAACCCTAAACCCTAAACCCTAAACCCTAACCCTATATATATATATGTATGTATGTGTCTGTATCTATCCATGATGCTTGCTCTGCCTTTTTCACCTGGTGCTGCGTTGGGGTTTAGGACGTAAGCTTTGTTTATCGTGCTTGAGGGCTGTGGTTTGAAGGTTTAGGATTTAGGGTTTAGGGTTTAGGGTTTAGGGCACTGCTTGTTTGCAGTTTCTGGGCGAAACCGTCTACAGGGTTCGGAGTCTAAGCGTTTAGATGTGAAGCTTGGAATGCTGAACTCTTCACGAAACATCCCAAATCCCATACTGAGCGCCTGAACCCTGAACCCTGAACCCTAAACCCTAAACCCCAAACCCTAAACCCTAAACCCTAAACCCTAAACCCTGCATGCAGCCTGAAAGTCCTGGAGCCCCAGCCCCCGCTGCAGCAGCCAAATAAGCAAAGGCCAAGCTGCAAACGCCCAAACATCCCTTAAACCACGCTTACCAACCTAGCAGGCTAGACCATACACCCTCTCATGACCAAAACCCAACACCCCTCATGCTCTGCAAAGTAAGTAACTCTGTGATGCCTTCAAGTTGAGTGGCAAAAGTAGAGTGCGCCTCGAGTTTCTGCAAGGACATGTTGTGGCACATCTATCCTGGTCGATTCCTTAGAAGTCCGGAACGCAGCGTGTGTTAGCTGCCTGTTGGCGAGCTCTTTCTCTCAGCCGTCTGCCTTCTCCAAGTCAAGCTCCTGGAGTCGTTGCACCAACGTCTCGAGTGTGCTCCAAGCAGCTTGGGGTTTAGGGTTTAGGGTTTAGGGTTTAGGGTTTAGGGTTTAGGGTTTAGGGTTTAGGGTTTAGGGTTTAGGGTTTAGGGTTTAGGGATGTCTCGAACCAGAGGCCTGCGAGGGAGCAGTCCCTTGCGAAGCGCATCTTCTGCACCACGCGCGGTAGGCTCCACGTCCTTCTGAACGCACTCACTGACCCCGGCCTGATTCGACTTAGGGTCGGGTTTGAGGGTTGAGGGTTCCACGGGTTAAGGTTGATAGAACTGTTCACATCCTGGACAAAGTGTATGGCTTGTAGGGTTTAGGGTTTAGGGTTTAGGGTTTAGGGCAGGAGAAGCCTGCAAGGCTTCCTTGTTCTTGCGCAGACTGGGTTGATGAGGCATCCGAATCCCAAAACGGCGGGGAAAGGGTTTCTCTAAAATTCCTACCCTAAACCCTACACCCTCAACCCCAACACCTCTGAAATTCCTATCCCACACTCTCAAACTTCAACCCTAAGCCACTAAAGCCCTAAGCCGTAAATCGCAAACCCTACACCCTACACCCTACACCCTACACCCTACACCCTACACCCTGAACCCTGAACCCTGAACCCTGAACCCTGAACCCTGAACCCTGAACCCTGAACCCTGAACCCTGAACCCTGAACCCTGAACCCTGAACCCTAAACCCTAAACCCTAAACCCTAAGCCAGCTTTCAGGCCAGTGTCCACCATGCCGGAAGTTTCCCTGCAATACCTAACGGCCCAAGCACTCTTTTGGAAGGGGCTTGGGAAGGAGGTCGTTAGGGCTTAGGGTTTAGGGTTTAGGGTTTAGGGTTTAGGGTTTAGGGTTTAGGGTTTAGGGCCCTAAATCAGGTCAGTAAGTACCCTGAAACTCCAAGTAATTGGGTTATAGGTTCAGAAAGCTTCGGGTTTCAGTCTGAGCGCCGCGCGTGGGTTTTGCATAAGGTTTAGCTTTTGAAGGGCTCCGCCGTCTCGGATTGGGGTTTAGGGTTTAGGGTTTAGGGTTTAGGGTTTAGGGTTTAGGGTTTAGGGTTTAGGGTTTAGGGTTTAGGGTTTAGGGGTTTAGGGGTTTAGGGGTTTAGGGGTTTGGGGTTTAGGGGTTTAGGGGTTTAGGGGTTTAGGCTTAGAGTTGCGGAGCTTCGTGGGGCTTTAATTTGCCGAGTGTCAGGTGCCCCCGGAAGTGTTATCCGCTCTGGCCGCTGTGAAGGGGAGAAACGAGCACAAACCCCCAAACCCTTCACCGTAAACCCGCAGACCCCCAAAACCCAACACCACAAAACCCGATACCCCAAAACCTAAACCCTAAAGACGAGATCCATTTTGTCTTTGCAACTCCAAACCCTAAACCCTAAACCCTAAACCTCAAACCCTAAACCCTAAACCCTAAGCCCTAAACCCTAAACTTCGTCATTTTGGACGTTGTACCCTTTATGGCGCACAAGGGGAAGGAAAGGGGTCTATAGTTCATCTGCTAAGCATGCCTGCATGCCCCGCAACTTGAGGAGGTGCGGTTTAGGGTTCAAGGGTTTGGGGGTTTGAGGTTTGAGGTTTAGGGTTTAGGGTTCAAGGGTTTGGGGCTTGAGGTTTAGGGTTTAGACCTTGGGTTTAAGGTCTTAGAGGGCTCCGCTTAGAGTTTACGAAGGTCGGTCCTAACCCCCACGCCCCAAACAGGCCCCTAAAGCCCCGAACCGCTCAAACCTAAACCCTGAACCCTAAACTCATGGGGTCCCCCCAGACCCAAAGAGCCCAATATTGCTTAATTAAGCAATATACCTTAAATCATATAGGGGTCCTGAATATGATTTAAGGAATATTTCTTAATTAAGCAATATTGGGCTCTTTGGGGAGCTCCCCTGAAAGGGTATCCCCAAGAATCCAAGACCTACAGAAATGGGGATTGCTTAGGGCGTACCCCTGTGGCGAGGACGCGGGACAACCAAAAGAAGAACTGCTAGAGCTGACCTTGAAGCCTAAACCCTGCAACCCAAAACCCTAAACCCTAAACCCGAAACCCTGAAACCTGAACCCTGAACCCTAAACCCCAACCCCAAACACTGAACTCCAAACTCCCTGACTCCAAGCGGCTCTTCCCATTCCTCGAAGTAAGGTTGAACAATGCCATCGCCGCCCAGAATGCATTGCCTGTGCTGTTGTTTAGGGCTTTTGGGCTTAGAGGGGTTTGGGGTTTAGGGTTAGGATTTAGGGTTTAGGGTGTAGGGAACATTGAAACCCTAAACCCTAAACCCTAAACCCTAAACCCTAAAGTTCTCGAGGCCGAGACCGAGGGTGGGTGGGAAGTGGGGCTCTTTCACTGGATGCACAGAATTTCAGAGGGTTTAGGGTTTAGGGTTTAGGGTTTAGGGTTTAGGGTTTAGGGTTTAGGGTTTAGGGTTTAGGGTTTAGGGTTTAGCCCGGGCAAAAAGTTCTGTTAAGACCCTACTTCACCAGAGGGTCTTAGGGATTTTGCTGAAGACTAGAAACCCTGAAGCCCTTAGACCCCCTAATCCCTGAACCCTAAACCCTAAGCCCTACACCCTAAACCTCTCTTCACATATATATATATATATATATATATATATTTATTTATTTATTTATTTATCTATTTTTTTATTTAAACCTTTGTAAATTCGTCGAATAAGGCAAATCCTTCGTCGATTCAGGCAAGTCCTTCGTCGATTAAGGCAATCCTTAATCGACGAAGGACTTGGCTTGTTCGACGAAGGGCCGGATCCTGGCCACTCTCCGACATTCGTCGATTAAGCCAAGTCCTTCGTCTAATAAGCCAAGTCCTTCGTCGATGAAGCCAAGTCCTTCGTTGAATAAGAAAAATCCTTCGTCGAATAAGCCACGAATAAGGCAAGCCCTTCGTGATTAAGGCAAGTCCTTGGATGGAAACTTTAAATTTCCTTAATGTTCTGGTATTCTTTGGGGGGGGTTTTTTCCTAAGCCTGGAACCCCCTAATGACTATGAATGCTAGAACAGTGACCCTCTAGACCCTAAACCCTAGACCCCAAACCCCCACAAAAACCTAGTCAATCCCTGAAGAGACGAAGGGCCTGTCGGGTCTGGCATCATGCCTTCGGGGATCTCAAGGTTGAGCACTGAAGGCACAAACGGCCCTTACTTAGTTCATGGTTGGGATGATATTAAAATTTGAATTTGTTTTCCTTATTGGGTTTAAGTACCCTTGAAAATGTAAAATGGTACCCAACTATGACAAAGTTACGCCGCAAGACCCCAGAATGTTTAGGGTGTAGGGCTAGGGTTTATAGGCTAGGATGACCCTTTAATGCCCACTGAGCAAAACTCCTGAATATGACCCGCTTTGACTCAACAAAGGAAAATATGAAATGCACCCAGGGCCTGCCTAGTAGGGCTTAAGGTTGAGGGTTGAGAGTTTAGGGCCTTTAAGGTCCGCACAAAGCCCAAGCCCTCCAAGCAAAGGCTGGGAGGGGAGGGAGGTGGCAAACAGCCTTTCCATTTTCTAACCATGCACCACCACCCCATAGCACCCGCACCAGATCTTGCCCAAGAGACCCTCCTCAGAGGAAAGCAATCTCTTTCTGCAGATCCAACGGACCCCACGGGCCTTGCCCAAGAGACCCTCCTCACAGGAAAACAAAAAGGTACCTTTTTTCTGAACCCTAAAGCCTAAACCCTAAACCCTTCTGCAGAGCCAGAGCCCGCAGAAATGGTACCCTTTCCCTGCGGCCTTGCCCAAAAGGCCCTCGTCAAAGACCCCCCCAAAAAGAAAAAGCACCTTGTCCTTGCAGCCTTGCACAGGAAAGCAAAAATGTACCTTTTCTCTGCTTTTGCAGATCCGAAGCCCCAAAAAAGGTATCTTTTCCTGTGGCCTTGCGCAAGACACTCTCCTCACAGGAAAGCAAAAAAAGTACCGTTTTTCTGCTTCTGCAGATCCTAAGACCCCAGAAAAGGTTGCAAAAAAAAGTTTTTCTGCTTCTGCAGATCCAAAGGTCCAAAAAAAGGTCCCAAAAAGGTACCGGTTCCCGGGCCTTGCCCAAGAGACCCGCCTCACAGGAAAGCAAAATGGCACCTTTTTCTGTTTCTGCTTCTGCAGATGCAAAAGCCGCAAAAAAGGTACCTCTTCCCTGCGGCCTTGCCCAAGAGACCTTCCCACAGGAAAGCAAAAAAGGTATCATTATCCCCCGCTGCAGCTCCAAAGGCCCCCAAAAGAAGAAAAAGTACCTTGTCCTTGCAGCCTCGCACATCCAAGGACCCCCAAAAAAAGTACCTTTTCCCTGCGGCCTTGCTCAAGAGACCCGCCTCATCTTCCTACCTCACTGTTGTAGGAGCGTGTTCGCCCTCCCCCGCCCTCCAAAGACAAAAACCCTGAGGGCCGTTTGGCTTCGCCCCCCACCCCCCCCCCACCTCATAAGTTTAGGGTTTAGGGTTTAGGAAGTTTAGGGTTTAGGGTTTAATTAGGGTTTAGGGTTTAGGGTTTAGGGTTTAGGGTTTAGGGTTTAGGGTTTAGGGTTTAGGGTTTAGGGTTTAGGGTTTAGGGTTTAGAAACTCTCACGACTCTCGCCCACAACAAGATTTCTTATTCCAACTTCTGTGAGTGAGAAATTTCCTGACCCTCGCTTGCAAAAGCCGATTTCTTATTACCACCTTCGGCCGTATTCTCTGATAAACGATCTACAGTAGGAATAAGGTTTAGGAATAAGGTAGTAACCAGTCATAATGAAATACTGTCATGGTTGCTTATTGCTCTCGCTTTTCCTCTTTCTTCCTGAATCATCGGTATTATTTTCGTCGCTTTTCGTTTTCATCAATTTGCTCTCGTATGCTTTCTATCTCATCAATAATCATTTGAAGCCTAGTGTCGTAGCGAAAACGAGTCTTCCTTCAGATATTTCGTATCTGAAAAGAAAGTCTTTAATCTATTCGCCCTCTCGCGTAACAAATCATTTGTAGCTTCAACTCAATCATGAAGTCAAGAACTTCAACCTTATCGCTCCGTATTATCTTAACATGTATAGTGGATATTTCTTTCAGTTTTGTATGTGAAAATTCTGTTTGAAGACGATCAACAGGAATTTCAATACTTATTCTGTCCTTGTGCTTACCAAAAAATAAGGAACTGCTTTTAGGTTTCTCGGGTTCGGCTTGTGGCGCTGGTGTTTCCTCTTCATCAACAAACTTATTAGGAACCTGCTCGTGTAATCGTTTGCGCATTTCTGTCTGAGAAAATTATCTGCGGTGGTGAATTGTGCTATCCACGGTCTTCATAGTGGTTGGTTGGATTTTGCGTTTTAGTTCTAACCGGTTGTGTTAGACATGTTTGTTGTCATTGTCGTAGGTTGCTTGATTTTGCTCCGTGTTGCGCTTTCCATAATTTCTACAGATGATGAAGACGCTTTGAACAAGGAGGCAATACAAAAGTACTTGAAGGATCAGATCATAGAACATCACCGAACGAGGGCGCACCCAAATTTTAGTGAAAGAGCCATCCGCACTTCTAAAGATATGCTATGCAGAAGGGTTGAAGCAGATGAAAACGCAAGGAAAACCGAACATCTGATTGACAGATTGTATATTAGAAATATTATCAGCATGCAATAATCGAATGAAGCACTCGGCAACGGGATTTACGCTAAACGATGCTGGAAACCCAGAAACCAATTCAAAGTGAAGCTGAATTAAACGATGAGCGGCATCAAGAACCGTGTTTATTCTGATTTAGATGTAGGCGACGAAGTTGAGAGGAAACGGGAACCGAATGAGAAAGAAAGAGAGGGCAACTGGTCGCAGAACATTGGTACAGTTGAAAAGGTTGAAAGCAACTTAGGTCCAACATGATTTTAAAGATTGCCGTTCCGACTTCTGGTTCTGGGCTTGGGACTTGTGTGGGGTCAAAGGGGCTGGCCATGCTGGTGAGGTTAGCCTATGAGCCCTAAGGTGTATGGGGTTTAGGGTTTAGGGTTTAAGGTTTAGGGTTTAGGGCTACTAGGGTTTAAGGTTTAGGGTTTAGGGCTACTTGGAGGTTCATGGTACTTATTTACCAATTGTCACTGTACTTCTAACCCACTTATAAGCCCCATAAGAGCCCTGATGTGGTTGCAATTGAGTTAGAAGTACAGTAGA
>CAJNDS010000002.1:172500-295000 GCA_905221605.1 Symbiodinium natans
GGCAACCCCCCCGAAAGAGAACTTCATTAAACCTACTGGCTCTTGGTAGGTTTAGGGTTTAGGGTTTGGGGTTTAGGTTTCTGATCCAAGGCACGGCTCCTCCTGTGGCGTGCAGCTTGGTGTACAAGCTAAACCCTAAACCCTAACCCTAAACCCTAAACCCTAAACCCTAAACCCTAAGGACCCCTCTCCTCTCCCCTGGCAAATCATGTTTGTGATCCCTTGTGAATGGAATCTACTTAAAGGAAAGAAAGTATTTGCTCATTTATCACTAGGGTTTAGGGTTTAGGGCCTTTTGGGGTTGCTATTATAAGGCGGCCCCCCCTTTTTTTAGGGCACCCGCAAAAGAAACCAAGAACTTCGAGAACTGACCACTTCAAGAACGGCCCAAGTACTAGTTTTCCACGCTCACAGCAAGGGACGCCCAGCCCCTTGGAAGACATAACACCCGTTCCCACCCTAAACCCTAAACCCTAAACCCTAAACCCTAAACCCTGAGCGCTACACCCTAAACCCTAAACCCTAAACCCAAAACCTAAACCCCAAAAGTGTAAAGTGCAGTCTTTCATCCACTAAGCAAGTCCTTCACCCATGACAGTGCTCTGGGTAGGCGATTCGGTGCTAGGAAACCCTCCAGACAAGACGTTTAGGGTTGAGGGTTTAGGGTTAAGAGTTTAGGCGTTAGGTTTAGGGTTTAGAGTAGGAATCAACGTTTAGGGTAGATTTCCTCATCTGAGGAAAGGGGCATTGGCGGGACAACCCTTGATGGATTATGTTCTTTGCAATGGCCCCGTTGTGGGGTTCTGGTTTTGGCATTAGGGTCTAGGACCTGGAGGGTTGAGGGTTTAGGGCTTTGGGTTTATGACCTGGAGTGTTAAAGGTTTTGTTGACATTTCAAATCTCCGAACAGTTGCTCAGAGCTTATGAAGGGTTTAGGACCCAGGGTTTTAACCCAGTAAGAGAAAATACAGCACATCAAGAGGGCCTACTCAATTACAGTTCGGTGGGAATTAGGGTTTAGGGTGTAATTGGAGTTTAGGGTTTAGGGTTTCAAAGCCTTCAACCTCAACCCACCCAATCCCTTACCGGTTGCCTAAGTCCCTCCCCGGTAAGAACAGAGGCGGCTGTTGGGCAAAAACCCTACACACCCTAAACTCGAACCACCCCAAAACTCCCCCAGCCGTTCCACCCCCCCCCCCCCTCCCCCCAAAAAAACACACACACACAGCACACAACACCATAAACAAAAAAAAACTAAACCCCTAAACAGGTAAACCACCTCAACTCCTGAGCCATCTTCACCCCGAAGCAAGTAAACGCCTAAAACCCCAAACCGCCCAAACCGTGAAAACCCTGCACACCTATATCCTGAACCCTGAACCCTGAAAGCCTGATTAAACCCCTACACCCTAAACCACCTACACCCCTAAACCATCTTGTGCCCTTACCCCAAGAAGCTAGACCCAAGAGTAGCCTAGGAATAAAAGAGCGCCTTTTTTGGTTTAGAGGGGATTATAACGGAACCTGGACCAAAAAACAAGGGAATACGGGCCTACTCTGGGTCCTGGTCCTAAACCGTAAACCCTAAACCCTAAACCCTAAACCCAATAAGGGCCTACTCTGGGTCCTAGGAAGTGTTCCAAAGGAAGGTCCTGGCCAGCGGCCCAGTCCACGAACAGCGCAAATGCTGCCAGGGCGCGCCTTCCCAGTACTTAAACACCCGCGCCTATTTCTCCGATAACCAAGGGAAACATGTTAGACTTTAAGGAAGCCCGAAAAGATTAAACTTGAAGTGTTGGCTAAGTAAGTAGCAGGGGCCTATTGAAATAGAATGGGTATTGTTGGGCGTTTTACATTATACTTGTGAGCGGGTGGGCAGGCAGAATGTGTATTTAGGAGCAGTTTTGATGATGTTTTCAGAGGGCTCTGACGGGGGGCTCCTGTGCTAGACCCCAATCCGGTAACGTATAGGTGAGGCGTACTTCAGGATCACGCAAAAAAAACATTAGTAAGTAAGGGACTATAAATCCACCTCACTTGTCGTGGTAATTGTGGAGCTGGTGTTCTTCAGGGTCATGCTACGTGTTGGTCCAGAAATGCACGGTCCCTTCATGGGTTTAGGGTTTAGGGTTTAGGGTTTAGGGGTTTAGGGGTTTAGGGTTTAGGAGTTTAGGGTTTAGGGTTTAGGGTTTAGGGTTTAGGGTTTAGGGTTTAGGGTTTAGGGTTTAGGGTTTAGGGTTTAGGCAGACAAGGAGCTTGCCTTTTGTTGCGTCCACGCCCTCCGGAGCCCTCAGAGTCTTCAGATCTCCGTCCCTTCATGTTAAGGGTTTAGGGTTTAGGGTTTAGGGTTTAGGGTTTAGGGTTTAGGGTTTAGGGTTTAGGGTTTAGGGTTTAGGGTTTAGGGTTCAGAGCTTAGGTTCAGCGTTTAGGGTTTAGGGTCCCTACTTTGGAGTAGACCCCGGAAAAAAGGATGTGTGTTTTTATGTATAAGTAGCGATGATAGGAACCCAGCACCAAAAACATGTATTCAAGCATAGTCCTCCACTTAGTTGATGAGTTCATAAGCCCCAAACAAATGTACACTTTCAGTTCTACAGGGGAGTCAAGTACCCCAAAAAGTGTAAAGTGTACGCACTCAACAACTAAGTCCAAAACCCTAAACCCTAAACCCTAGACCCTAAACCCTAAATAAACCCTAAACCCTTAAGGCTTAGGAGAGGCAATGAGCATCATGGCGCCTTAAAGTTAAATCGGGTTTAGGGTTTAGGGTTTAGGGCTTAGGGCTGAGGGTTTAAAACCCAAAACCCTCTAAACCCAAAAACTCAAAGGGCTAAGGGTTTCAGGGTCGTTCAGGGCTTCGCGGCACCATCTGGGCATGCGGTCAACCACCCTCCTAGCCCTGAAACCTGAACCCTAAACCTAGCCCTGAGCCACGGCCTCAGATTCCGGCTACCCACAACCCTCCTAAAACAAAGCTGGGCTGCTTTTGAGGGTAAAACTGAAGAACAGGATCTATCCATTGCTGATATATGTATATATATATATATATATATATATCTGTATATGTATGTATATGTATATGTATATGTATATGTATATGTATATGTATATGTATATGTATGTGTATATGTATATGTATATGTATATGTATATGTATATGTATATGTGCATGTATATGTATACGTATACGAATACGTATACGTATATGTATACGTATATGTATATGTATATATACATACATATATATATATGACGTTCTATGTATGTTTGTGTATATATATATATACACATACTTTACTCGATATCCATATGATGGTGACCTAAACTATAGGTCCCTCAAACACAACCCATTCCTAAACCAAAAACCCAAAACTCTAAACCCAAAACCCCAAACCCTAAACCCCAAACGCTAAACCCGAAACCCTAAACCCTAAACCAGAGAGACCCCAGGCCCGCGAACGGGTGCCTCATGGGGAAGGCCATGGTGGTCCTCTCCCGGCTCCCTTCGGACCCCAAATGCTCGCGGCGATCAAGGTTTAGGGTTTAGGGTTTTAGGGTTTGGAGTTTGGGGTTTAGGGTTTAGGGTTTTTGGTAGCCCATTAGCCATGTTATAGGAAGGTGCGCTTTGTTGTGTTGGTTACAGCTGCGCTTCAGCGGCAAAGTTCAGCAGTTTAGGGCTTTTGAAGGTCTATAGGGATTCAGGAATTTCGGGGGATGAAGGTTTAGTGTTTATGGTTTTAGGGATCGGCGGGTTACCGATTCGGACGCAGGGATTCGGATGTAGAGGTTTTAGGGACCGAGGCATGGGGCTTGCATGATCCAACGTAGGGCTTAGGGGCTTAGGGCTTAAGATTTGAGAGTTAGGATTCGGAGCGGTTGGTCGGTGTCTTCAGCAGGAAGCCCTCTCGTTTCTACGTCGTTTCAACACCGTCCCGGAGGCAAACCCTGAGAAAAAACTCGTACGCGAGGTGATCATAAGTGTCCATGTACCTCATTATCATATACTGGGGCGCTATTACAGGAGGTACTTTAAGGCCCAAGTATTCCTTATTTAGGTACCCTAAGGGTCCATGTACCTAAATAAGGAATACTTGGGCCTTAAAGTATTTCCTATCTAGGCCTATATAACAATGAGGTGCATGGATCCTTAGGGTGATCCAAGGTATGACAATGACAGCCGTTCATCCCCTACACTAGGCTGCCCAGTAACCTAGGCTCAAGAAGGGTGCCCTTTGTTGCTAAGGGGTTTATAAGGGAACCTAAACCCCTCAAAAAGGGAATAAGGGTACTACTGGGCATC
The DNA here is from genome assembly GCA_905221605.1 of Symbiodinium natans. Lineage (NCBI taxonomy): Eukaryota > Dinophyceae > Suessiales > Symbiodiniaceae > Symbiodinium > Symbiodinium natans. The sequence continues at coordinate 176,801 of CAJNDS010000002.1, forward strand.
CTAGTACACAAGGCATGCAGAGGGATTTTAAAGGCCTTAGGTTTCGAGCTTGAGGGCTGAGGTTTTGGAGAAGTAAAAGCAAGGCTTTTTGGTGCTTTTGTACCCGAGAAGACACTCCCCCCCCCCCCCCCCCCCCACATATACTATTGGAGTCAAAATAAGTACGAATAGTGTTACCTTCGAGCCCCTCTGTAAGTATACTGTAATGACACCCAGACCCTTTCCTGACTATTAAGGCCCCTATACTACACCCACTTCCCTGAAAAATGGGTCCCTTTATAACTATACCCCTAAACCCTAAACCCTAAACCACAAACCCCAAACCCTATCAAAATGAAGGCCCTTCTACTGAACCCACCAATCTTTGTTCTTTAGAAGGGAACCAAGCCACACAGAAGCCGCAAAACCCTTAATAAGGGTTTAGGGCTTAGGGCTTAGGGTTTAGGGTTTAGGGTTTAGGGTTTAGGGGAAGAACCTCCCTAATTGAAGCTTACAAAACACCTAAATTAATGCATCAAACCTTATCAAGCCTGCCTGACAAGCTCCGTTGACTCGAGGGTTGCGACGTCGTTTTGTGGTGGTCTCTCCGCGCGGCTGGCAACCAGCAACTCCAAAACATTCCGGGGACGACCTAAACGCACCGCCGAGGCTCAAGTGCTCAACGCGGGGCGCTCCGCGAATCATGGAAGGCTCATGTTCCCGTCGTATTTTATCGTAGCGGTAGCGGTAGAATAATTCACGGCATATACACCCCATAAACCCTAAACCCTAAACCCTAAACCCCAAACCCTACACAATGTGTCTCCACGGCTGCGCGACGGAGCGCTCCAGCTCTGAGCCCGAAAACCTCGAGGCATAACTGATCTCAAGGGTCCCGGCACCCATATATGCAGGAGGGCTTTGGGGGTTAGGGGTTTAGGGTTTAGGGCTAGGGGTTTAGGGTTTAGGGTTTAGGGTTTGGGGCTTGGGGTTTAGGGCTAGCGGTGTAGGGAGGGTTTGGGGTTTGGGGATTAGGGTTTGGGGTTTAGGGTTGCGTGGTCCCCTGCTCAGGGCTCTACAAGGTGTTTTCTTGCAAACAAGGTACCCTAAACCCTAAACCCTAAACCCTAAACCCTAAACCTTAAGCCCTAAGCCCTAAACCCTAAACCCTAAACCCTACTACCCAATTGGGGGCTCAGGGTTCGTTTTGTCTCATGACGGACCCCAACGGGGCGTCTCCTGCAGATTCGCGCGCCCGGATCCTTGAGCTACGCACCGCCTGCCTTCCTTTCGGGTTTAGGGTTTAGGGTTTAGGGTTTCGGGTTTAGGAGTCTGGTGAAGGCTCCGGGTTCAGGGTTTTGAAGCTGACTTCAGAGGGTTTTAGGCTTCTGCAGCTCGTGCTTGATGGATTTGGGGTTTTTTTGAAGGGAGGGGGGGGGAGTGGTTTCTCATGCTGCCTTTCTTTTGCCATAAGACAATCTGTCTTTCATGATCCGTTGCTCTTTTTTCTGAGCAAAAATAAAGCATAACTTCTGAGAGAAGTACAGTTGCGTGCTTCAGGGTGTAGGGCTAAGGGCTGTTGAAGCTCCAAGCGACGGGAGCGTGCCTCATGCCCACCGCGAGAACAGGCTGTTGCTGTCATTGTGCTACGGCCGCATTCGCAGATGCCAGCGAGCAAGGAGTGCTAGCCAAGTTTGCAACTCTGCTCTCCATGGGTTTAGGGTTTAGGGTTTAGGGTTCAGGGTTTAGGGTTTAGGGTTTAGGGTTGAGGGCTGCTAGTTCTTCATAGGGCCTTAAAGGGTTGTAGTAGAGTGGGATAACAGGGAACACATGCACCAAAAACAGACCGACAAATATCATCAGAAGGAAGTGCTCCCTAAATCCTAAACTAGGATTGCCCTTAAACCCTAAATGTTGCACAAACGGATCGAGGGCGCGGACTTAGGGCTTTGAGGGTCGAGTTTATAAGGCTTGGGGCGTCAGAAGGAAGTGCTCCAGAGCCTTCATCTCGAATAGGGTTTAGGGTTTAGGGTTTAAGGTTTAAGGTTTAGGGTTTTGGGTTTAGGGTTTAGGGTCTTGAAGTTTAGGGGTCCTTGCTTCCGCTACCTCTATGGTAGGCACCCTTTGCTCAGGACTGCCCCATGATGCGCTTCACGCGGGCAATGAGCACCTCAGGGTTTAGGGTTTAGGGTTTAGGGTTTAGGGTTTAGGGTGGCTGCAGGCGCCCCGGGTCGCCAGACGGCCCAAACAAAACATGATTTGGAAACTCGCTCAACTTCCAGAACCGAGAAGCTTCCCTAAGCCCTAAACACTAAACCCAAAACCCAAAACCCAAAACCCAAAACCCTAAACCCTAAACCCTAAACCCTAAACAACAGCTGAAGAAAACAACTCCTCCTTCACGGCTTGGGAGGACTTGACGCATGTCGCCGAGTTGCGAGGGAGGCCCCGCTTGCATGGTTTGCTCCGTTCTGCAAGAAAACGCCCCGAGTCCAAACCGTAACCCCTACCCCTAAACCCTGAGATGCTGAACCCTGAACCCTACACTTAAGCCCTAAACCCTAAACCCTGGAACCCTAAACCCTAAACCCTCTACCCTGAAAGCTGTGCCTCGGAGGGGTTGGGCCCCTGGAGCGGCCCTTCCGCCATGACCCGCGCCTGGAGGACGGAGGCTCGGAGGCAGATGCTAGGGTTGAGGGTTTAGGGTTGAGGGTTGAGGGTTTTGGGTTTCGGGTTTAAGGGTTTGGGGGTCTGGGGTTTGGGGTTTAGGGTGTAGGGCTTAGAAGTTTGGGGTTTAGGGTTAAGGAGTCTGGGGTTTAGGGCTTGGGGTTTCAGAGTTTGGGGTTTAGGGTTTGGGGATAAGAGTTTAGGGTTTAGGAGTTTGGGGTTAAGGGTTCGGAAGCTCAAATACCTTAACAGGAAACATAACAGTATAGGGTATATGACGCCCTGAATGAACCCGAAAAGGCTTTGTGGCTCATATATGTAATAGGAAGTGTAGCAATGCACCCCAAACAGGTTTACGGGTCGTACACCTTGATAGGAACTACAGTAGTCTAGGCTACATGACCCCCCCAATGTTAAGGTTCATCTGGTCTCCAAGGTTCGACCCCCTTGAGCCCAATGAGGGGAGCATGTAGACATTGCAGGGCTCACAAGTAGGGGCTCCCAAGCTATCGAACCCAATGGTCAACCAGTCCCATTCGACAACTAGGCTGCCCAGTAACCTAGGCTTAAAAATGGGTGCCCTTTTTTGCTTAAAGGGGTTTATAAGGGAACCTAAACCCCCCAAAAAGGGACTAAGGGCACTACTGGGCATCCTAGAGAACTTAAACCCTACTGTAGGAGAGATTTGTCCTCCAAGATCCGGAACTTGGTGGCACATCGGCATCAATCACTCAGCGGTGAATCAGAGCTGTGGAGCTGGTAGCCGTATTTACTGTTGCGGTGACAAGCCCGTACATCGAATTTTTCACGTTGGTTTCGTCGCCCATTTGTTTCCAACGGTAGTAATTCAAGGTGTTGACCAGCAGAATCTGCGCGGCTTTCTGAAAAGCTCCCGATGAGCTGCACGTCTGTCGTAGGCATTGCCGCCAATCGGTTAGAAGGGCACAAAGTGGGTTGTATGTGAATTTTTTGGGTTTAGAAAGTGAGAAAGTGAGGCTTTAGGGCTTAGTGGCGTCTTGTGGTTCAGGGGCTCAGGGGTGCCCTTATAAACCCGAGACCCGAAGGAGCGCGGGGGGGGGGGGGGGGGGATGGTGGATGAGGTCGGAACTCGCTCTGGACTTCGAAAAACAGGTTTTGGCCTTCTACCCCAAACCCTAAACCCTAAACCCTACACCCTAAACCTCATGGTACATGTGCACTACTGGCCCCTGCGGATGGGAGAATCTTGTGCATGGTCATTCTCGAGGCCTGTTTGAATAAGAAAGGGCATCTTGGGGGCGGATAGGGTTTAGGGTTTATTCGGGGTTATGGGGTTTATAGGGTCTATAGGTTTTAATTGTAGGGCTTATGGGGTTTGTAGGGTTTCAAGGGCTTATAGGGTTTTTTGGGCCTAGTATCATAAACGTATACGGATGCGGGGAAGGTATGGGTTGATTTGCTCACGTAGTTTAATCCGTAAGAAGTGTAACTAACCCTCAACCCCCGTCAACCGCGATGCCCTTAAAGCTCTGAACCCACCCCCTTAACCTCAACCCTAAACCCTAACCAACTATGAAGCCCTTAAAGCCCCAAAAACCCAAAAGCCATATACACAAGCCACCTTACAGCCGCAAACGCCCCCAAATGCTAAACCCGGAAGCTCTTAGCTTTCAACCCTTCGCCCCTAAAACATCAGAGGCCGAAACCCTCAACACTACGCCCTTACGCCCTACTTGGAGGTTCATGGTACTTATTAAAACATCTAACTGTACATATAATCCACTTATAAGCCCTTTAAGTGCCCCAATATGGTTACGAAATTCAGTTATAAATACAGATATTGTCAGGTTGTACCATGAACCTCCAAGTAAACACCTGAAGTCCGAAACCCTAAACAACCTAAAGCCTTCGCAGCCCTAACACTAAACCCTAAATGCCAAAACCCAACACCTTCAACCCAGTAACCCTAAACCCTAACACCCTAAACCCTGAAACCTTACAACCCAGAACCCTCAAAAAAACCCTAAACCCTAAACCCCTAAACCCCCAAACCCCCAAACCCCCAAAACCCCAAAAAGCATCACCGTGGAGGAAGTCGCGGCCTGGAGCTCGGGCGTGGCATCCCGGAGGACCTCGCAAGCTGGGAGCAGCCGATTAGTCTTCAACCCAGATCCACAAACCCCAAACATCCCCAAACCCTAAATATTCTAGCCCTAAACCCTAAACCCTAAACCCTAAACCCTAACCCCTAAGCCCTAAGCCCTAAGCCCTAAACCCTAAACATCCCTAGCCCTAAACCCGAAACCCTAAACCACCCCTGAGCTCCAAATCCTAACCCCTAGACCCTAAACCCTGAAACCCTAGAACCCTAAAACCAAAAACCCTAAAACCCTCAACAACCCTAAAGCCCTTCAATCCTGAAACCCTAAAAACCTAAAACCCTAAAACTCAACCAAAAACACCAAAACACCACACCCCAAACCCTAAACCCTAAAAACCCCAACCTAAATGCCCAAAACGATCAGGTAAAGGGTCCCTTCTTCTGGTCCCTCCTTATACCCCCTTCACAAACCTCAAACATCCACACCCTAAACCCTAAACCCTGAACCCTAAACCCTAAACCCTAAACCCTAAACCCTAAACCCTAAACCCCCTTAAGCCCTTCGGCCTTCTCGACATCAGCGCCCACCCCGTTGGTCCGGCAAAACTCGCCGAGCTGGTCCTTGCCCTGAGTTTAGGGTTTAGGGTTTAGGGTTTAGGGCTAGTTAGGGTTTAGGGTTTAGGGTTTAGGGTTTAGGGTTTAGGGTTTAGGGTTTAGGGTTTAGGGTTTAGGGTTTGGGTTTAGGGTTTAGGGTTTAGGGTTTAGGCCTTTTCGGGGTTCAGGGTTCAGGGGTCTACCAGCCAGCTCGGCCCTCCCGACCCTCTTTAAACAGAATCCTGAATGTGATCCTCTTCCTGGCCCACAACCCAAGGAAGTAAAAGTTGAAACTTTCAGAATAAACTACCTTACAAGAAGCCCCAAAGTTGAAAAGTTGGGCTTTTAGCCAGTAAGCTTAAGCCCTAAACCCGGAACCCTACCGAGGGAAAGTCTACCCTAAACCCGCTTAATCCCAATTTGTGGAAATACAAAATGTCCCAAGGGGCCTACCCCGATTAGCGGAGCGGCCCAAACCCGTAAATACTCCCGCAACCCTGCATTCCCTGCCTTTCCTGGAGGTTCATGGTACTTTATAACCAATTGTAACTGTACGCCTTTCACCCACTAATTATGAGCCCCTTAAGTGCTCTATTATGGCTAGAATTGGGTTAGAAGTACAGTCTTTATGGGGTTACTGAGTACCAGGTACCTCCAAGTACTCCCCTTTAGGCATCAAGCTCTCCAGGTGAACTCACCTCCCCTCCCGGACACCAGAAAGCACTGGGGTTCAGGGTTTAGAGTTGAGGATTTCTTTACGGTTTAGGGTTTCTGACTTTGCTGCGAAACCCTAGCCCTCTACAAGGAACTTCATTCGAGCCTTGAGGTGGATCAAAGACCCCGAACCCGTCTAAGAATGATATAGACCCTAATTCCCTTCTCAGAATTTGTACATTGCACCCCCAATACGCGATTCAAGTCTAAACACGCAAACACAAACTCAACTGAGGAAAAGCCACGCAATAAACCCTAAACCCTTTTCGTTGACTGTAAACACTAAACCCTAAACCCCGAACCCTGAACCCTCAACCCTAAACCTTAAACCCTAAACATTGACCGCTAAACCCGAAAACCTAAACCCTACACCCGAAACCCTTAACCCGAAACCCTAAACCCGAAACTCGAAACCCTAAACCCGAAACTCGAAACCCTAAATCCGAAACCCGAAACCCTAAACCCTAAACCCTAAACCCTCTGCGGGTCCCCCGCGCCCTGGGCGGCTTGCGCTTGCCTCGGCACGGCGGGGGTAGCATCGGGGGCTCTTCAGCCAGTTTCGGGGGATCTACTGAGCAGTTTAGGGTTTAGGGGTTTAGGGGTTTCGGGGTTTAGGGGTTTAGGGTTTAGTAGGTTTAGGGTTTAGGGTTTAGGAAGTTAAGGGTTTAGGGTTTAGGGTTTAGGGTTTAGGGTTTAGGGTTTAGGGTTTAGGGTTTAGGGTTTAGGGTTTAGGGTTTAGGGTTTAGGGTTTAGGGTTTAGCGCATGGGAAGATGCCATGCGCCCTACCCTCCCCAAGCTAGCAGAGATGTTTTACGAGTTTTGGGGGGTTTTACCTCAACGGCGCACAAGCCTAAATCCGAGGTCCTACCTGCAACCCTCTTCACCTACAGAATTATGGGTTCTACCTACTAACTAAGGGGTAGCTATTACTAAACTGAACTGTAGGTACATAGAGTTCCAGGTAGACACCCTAATCTCTAAAGCCTACACCCTAGACCCTAAACCCCAACCTATAACCCTAAAGGTCCATGTACCTCGTCATTCTGTACTTGGGCCCTGAAGTCCCTAAGTAGGAGGTACTTCAAGGGCCAAGTATTACCTATTAGGTACATGGACCCTAAACCCTGGCCCTAAACCCTAAACCCTAAACCTACTAGACCCTAAACCCTAAACCCTAAACCTACTAGACCCTAAACCCCAACCTTTAACCTGCCAAGGCCCAGCTTTCCAGTTCTGGCCGAGTGGCTGCGCGGCTTGGGTTTGCTGGGCCTGGTCATGCACAAGAGCTGCTCTGCTTGCCCAGCTTAAGGTTTAAGGTTTAGGGTTTAGGGTTTAGGATTTAGGGTTTAGGGTAACTAGCACAACAGCTGCTGAGGGGAGTAAAGATACTGATTTGGGGGTGTACGATGTTAGGTACCTTATTGAGGTCTTATTCGAAGGGGTGTCCTGCTCTATGAAGGTCTGTATTAGAGTTCCCGTGTTTTTCGCAAACCCCCATTTCGCAAGTGGAGAAAAGGTTTAACATGATCTGGGTTTTTGGTGGGTCTTCGCAGGTGGCTCTTGGGGGTTAAGTAGTTTCGCTAAACCCTAAACCCTAAAGCCTAAACCCCTAAACCCTAAATCCTAAACCCTAAACTTAGGCCCTAAACTACACCTGGAAACCAAGCAGACCTCCAGACTGACATTCCGGTTTCAGCTGAGGGTTGGAATGTTCACAGTTTGGGGAGTTACCGAAGGAGTCATACTCGGACCCCAAACACTGCTGATATGGCCCTTCTATTCCCTTAGAGGATCTTTTCAAGGGTCGTCAAGGGTACAACCTTAGGGGTGTTAGGGTTTAGGGTTTAGGGTTCTGGGCTTCTAGGGCTTATAGCGGCCCTGCAGGGCTTTTTGGGGTGTGTGAGTTTTTAGGGACTAGGGTTTAGGGTTTAGGGTTTAGGGTTTAGGGTTTCGGGTCTAGGGCATATGAACTGACGGCTTTTAGCGTCCTCCAGAGTTGAAGCGTTTGGGGTTTAGGGTTCGGGGTTACGTAGTTCGGGTCCAGGGTTTACTTGCTGGGTCTTGGTACCAAGGCCTGTACGGGCGTCCTGGTTCAGGGATTAAACCCTAAACCCTAGACCCTAAACCCTAAACCCTAAGCCCAAAACCCTAAACCTTAAGGCTTTGCTTACTGGCTCCAAGTTGTGAAAAGCTCGAAGAAAACCCGACACTGTTGTCCAAGCTGAGCTAGGCAAAACCATGAACCCCTGAACCCCAAACAACTCAGAACTTAGAGAAGTAGGCCCCTAATCCCCAAACCCCAAACCCCAAACCCCAAACCCTAAACCCTAAACCCCTAAGCCCAGCCTGTTGAGCCGTCTGCTGCACAGCTTGCGCTTGCTGCTGTGCCATCTGCGTCGCCTGCGCGGAATAAAAGCGCAGGCGCACTACGGCTTGCGAACCCTAAACCCTAAACCCGAAACCCTAAACTCTGCACCCATTCCGTAAACCCCGAAACACTAAACCCTAAACTCGTAACCTAAAACAAGGCGACTTGCAAACCCTAAACCCGAAACCCTAAACCCCAAACCCTGAAACCCTAAATCCACCCGAAACCCTAATCCCCAAAGCCAAAACCCAAAACCCTACATCCTAAACCCCAAGCCCCAAACCTTAAACCCTAAACCCTAAACTCTACACCCGAAACCCTAAACCCCAAACCCCAAACCCCTACACCCCAAACCCTAAACCCTAAACCCTAAACCCCAAAACCAAAACCCCCAGCGCCTGAGCCTGCTGTATCGCCTGCGCGTTCACCGGCCCAGGCTGCTGCGGCATTCCGGGCATCCCCTGCTGCATGCAGCCCTGCCTGGGTTTAGGGTTTAGGGTTTAGGGTTTAGGGTTTAGGGTTTAGAGTTTAGGGTTTAGGGTTTAGGGTTTAGGGTTTAGGGCTCAGGGAGTTTTAGGGTTTAGGGAGTTTAGGGTTTAGGGAGTTTAGGGCTCAGGGTTTGACACCAACCTACGCAAACAAAAACTCGCAACACAAACAAAGGCTGAAGACACGTGGGGTTTCCAGGACTTTTTGGGGGGCGAGAGGTTGGGTTGAGGTTTAGGGTTTAGGGTAGGGTTTAGGGTTTGAGGCTTAGGGTTAGCAGGGTGAAGGGCGCGGATTTTCGGGTGCTTAGGCGTAGGTGGTTAAGGTCTAGGGGCTTGGGGGGACATAAGGCAGACATGATCGTAGTAGGGTTTAGGGGTTTGGGGTTTGGGGTTTAGGGTTTAGGGTTTAGGTTTAGGGTTTAGGGCTTAGTTCGGGGGATCCTTCAAGGATGGCCCGAAAATAAGGCGGAAAAGTACCTTCATACTCCCCAGGTTTAGGGCTGAGTTCCCAGCAAGGGCTTGTATGCACATAAAAACATACACCATATGAAGGCCGGTGGCCTCTTTATCTCTTGCCCTTATACCTTAGTATGGTCCCTAGATACCCTATAAGAGCCCCCTACAAAATAGAAGAAAACACACCTTAAAGAGACCATCAACCCATAAAATATATACCTGGCGTCCATTATTTCGGGGCACACTAAAGAGGTTTATCATTCCCAGCAATGTAAGTCAAGCAAGAGCTGAAGTCACTGGCAGCCTACATCTTATACTAAACCCTAGGCACTAAGCCCTAAGCCCTAAACCCGTAAACTCTTGGATCTAAATCTTACACGGGATTGAGGGGTCTAGGGTTTAGGACCAAAAACCATCACCCTAAACCCTAAACCCTAAACCCTGAACCCTAAACCCGAAACCCTAAACCCCAAACCCTAACCCTAAACCCCAAAACCCTGAACTCAGAAGCTTTGGGTTGCTGCCCCTCCCCCCCGCCCCCCCCACAATGAACACCCAGACCTGCAACGCCCGAAATAGAAGAGACTTGTATGCTACCTGCAAAATTCCGAAGGGTTTAGGGTTAAGGCGGTTAAGGGTTTAGGGTATAGGGTTTAGGGTTAAGGGTTAAGGGTTTCGGGTTTAGGGTATGAGGCGAGCGTCATGACGGTGCCGTACTGGGGCTGCACCTGTCGCAGCCAGAAGCACAGTTTTGGAGCCCATTGTTAAGGCTTTCTGCTTCCTAGAGTCTGAACCCTAAACCCTAAACCCTATAAACCCTATAAATCCTATAAACCCTAACCCCTAGACCCTAAACACCACTTGTTTTGAGGGGTTTTGGGGTTTAGGGACTCCCAGAGCTCAGTCACCAGGTGGCGCGTCACTCTCGTAGCTTGCGTTGGAGTTTAGGGTGTTTAGGGTTGAGGGAGTCTAGGGTTTAGGGTTTAGGGTTTAAGGTTTAGGGTTTAGGGGTTGGGGTTAAGGGTTTAGGGTTTAGGATTGAGCGAGTTCGGGGTTTATGGAGTTTAGGGTTTAGGGAGTGTAGGGTAGTAGTGTTGACAGTGTTTAGGCTGTAGGGTTTAGGCGCAAGGCCTCTATCTCACTCCCACAGAAATTGGTAGAACGTGGGTTTCGAATACTAAACTCTTGCAAAAAGTACCACGTCTTTCCACCTAAGCTGGGCACACAGCGTAATGCAGATTTTAGGGCTTACGGTCTAGAGTCAGGTAATAAGCTTCGAGCAGCACTGTTGTCACCATAACCCTGAACCGGAAACCCTGAACCCTATAGACCCTGTAGACCCTGTAGACCCTGTAGACCCTGTAGACCCTGTAGACCCTGTAGACCCTGTAGACCCTAAACCCTGAACCCTACAGACGCTATAGACCCTAACCCTAAACCCTGAGCCCAGTAGACCCCAAGCTGGGGAGCTTTTGGGTTAGAAGGGCTTCGAGTCCTTGCTTTGGGGTTTTGGGTCTTGGGATCCGGTGTCTTTCTGTTCTGTCACGAATTTCACTTCATCAGGGTTTAGGGTTCAGGGTTAAGGGTTTAGGGCTTCGTGTTGAGGATTTGGGGTTTGTGGTGAAGGGTACCCTGAACTGCAAAGGAGCGGCCACAAACAGGCCAGAATTCTGCTCACCCCCACCCTGTCAAGAGTCCTTAGCTAGCCATATCTCCTAACCCTAAACCCCAAACCCTAGACCCTAAACCCTAAACTTGGAAGCTCACCTTATACCCTAAACCCTCAACCCCGAAGCTCACTGCAGAGCCGGAGAGCCTGCATGTAGCCCTGCTGGTACATGCTGGGGTCGACGAAGCCGGCCTGCCACTGGCTTGGGCGTAGGGTTTATGGCTTAGGGTTTAGGGTTTAGGTTTAGGGCTTCCGGGCTTAGGGTTTGGGGTTTAGGGTTAAGGGTTTAGGATTAGGGCTTATTTTGAAGGATCCCTTCAAAGATGGCCCGGGTAAGGGGTTAAGGGTTTAGGGCTTAGGACTTAGGGTTTCGGGTTTAGGGCTATCCCCGAAAGTGTACCCTAAACCCTGACCCCTAAAGCCTAAACCCTACACCCCTGAGAAAGCTTGCGGGGGAGATGAGATTGAACCCTGCTGGTTTAGAGTGTATGGAGCGCCCCGGAAAGGCCCATTATGGAGATAAATCCCCGTGTGGTAGCGGGAGTAAGATCGAAGAAGCTAAGTCGGACCTGCATGCCAGGCTGCTGCATCTGGTACATGTACCTGGCAACAGAGCCGAGAAACCCTGAACCCTAAACCAAAAATCTAAAACCCTAAACCCTAAACCCTAATAAACCCTAAACCCTAAACCCTAAACCCTAAACCCTAAACCCTAAACCGCCTAGCAAGCCGGCTGCCCTGAACCGTGCCTGAGCCAGGAATCTTGCCCAGAACCCCACTTCGAGGCTTCCCTTAAAACCACCAGGCCCAAGAGGGAACCTAGGGCCCCCCCCCAAAAGGGAAGGTCTGAAATTTAGGGTTTAGGGTTTGGGGTTTAGGGTTTAGGGTTTAGGGTTTGGGGTTTGGGGTTTGGGGTCTTGGGTTTAGGTCCTAGCCAATGAATTTGAAATCTTACATATGTTCAGTTTTCCCTATAGGGCTTTATACAGTGAAACTATGGAAACTCTGCAATTGCACTTGTGCTTTTTTTGGGGTGGGGGTGGAGTACTACTCCATTGTGGTGAGCATCATCAAGACAGAAAACCAGGAACCCTAAACCCTAGACCCTATACCCCAAACCCTAAACCCTGAAACCTAAACCCTAAACCCTAAACTCTAAACCCTAAACCCTGAACCCTAAACCCTAAACCCGAAACTACAGGGTCCAAGTAGAGGGTCCTATACATGCTTGAATGCAGCTGCTCCGGTTCCCAGGTTCACGGCGGATGTTGTCCAAAAGGCTTTGGGTTCAGGGTTTAGGGTTTAGGGTTTAGGGTTTAGGGTTTAGGGTTTAGGGTTTAGGGTTTAGGGTTTAGGGCTTAGGGCTTAGGGCTTAGGGTTGGGCCCATCCTGGGAATCTGCCTACCCAGTAGCAGAACGTACTGGCCCCTTGACCCTAGACCCTACATCCTCCGGCCCTTGCCCTAAACTATTCCCGGATACTGCTATTTGCTTCTTAAGAACCCCCCAAAAAACCAAAATATATAAACAAATTTTCTTATAAGGGCAATATAGGGAATTATTAGTAGTTCTCATTTTTGGGCGGTCTTAAGCAATAGTAGGATATGATCGCTTAGCCAGAACCCTGGCAGGATCCTTGTAGCAAACCTACAAAGCTGAAGGTAAAGTTTTTTTGGACAGAATGTGGCCACACAAGGTTTCGGGTTTAGGGTTTAGGGTTTAGGGCTCACAGCTTTGCTATTGACTTGAACCCGTGCCAACATGGCACCTGCCTTGAGGAGAAAATGAACCCTAAACCCTTAACCCTTGACCCTAAACCCCACAGCCTCCATATCCTAGAGCACTGAACTAGTCACTGAATCGCCTCCCTCCGGCGAACCCGGCAACGTTAAGCAGGTCCGGTTTGCTGAGGGTTCATCTGCTGCATTTGCTGCATCTGTTGCTGCTGATAGTACTGTTGGTAGTACTGCTGCTGCTGCAGCTGCTGTTGTTGTAGTAGCTGCTGCTGTTGCAGCTGCTGCTGCTGCAGCAGCTGTTGCTGCTGCATCTCCATCTGCTGCTGCTGGAGCAGCTGCTGCTGCGCCTGGTCTCCCTGGGCCGCCTGCGCGCCTCCTTGGGCCTGCGCAGCCTGCGTCGGGGAAGCATCGGCGACCACGATCGCCGTTGACGTCGCAGCCTGCGCGTCTTGCGGCGTCTGCGGCTTCTCCGCCTTCGTTGCTGAGTTCATAAGCCCCCACCCCCCCCCCCAAAAAAAAAAAAAATGTAGACTTTCAGTTCTAAACCAGGGGATTAAAGAGTATCCCAAAAAAGTGTCAAAGTGTACTCTTTCAGCTACGAAACCTCGGCTGCCTGTTCCTGGGGCTGCTCTGCTTGCTGCTCCTTGGGAGCCTCTGCCTGGGCGGGGGACGCCTCCGCCTGTGGCGCGGGCGCCGCCTCTGCCTTCTCGGCAGCCGGCTCCTCTGGCTTCCTTACTTGGCTTAGGGGTTTAGGGGTTAGGGGTTTAGGGATTAGGGGTGGGTTTAGGGGTTAGGGGTTAGGGTTTAGGGTTTAGGGTTTAGGGTTTAGGGTTTAGGGTTTAGGGCTTAGGGTTTAGGGTTTAGGGTTTAGGGTTTAGGGTTTAGGGTTTAGGGTTTAGGGTTTAGGACAATAGCAAAAATGATAGCGCAAACACTGACAATCGCGAAATACCTAACAATGATCAAAATACTAACCGTCATCATCAGAACAAAAGTCCATGTAGTCTTCATAGTAGCAACCCGAATCATTAATTACAACAACCCTAAACCCCTAAACCCTGAACCCTAAACCCTAAGCCTTAAATCCTAAACCCCAAACCCTAAACCCTAAACCCTAAACCCTGAATCCTAAACCCTAAATCCTAAACCCTAACCCTAAACCCTAAACCCTAAACCCTAAAACCTAAACCCTAAACCCTAAACCCTAAACCCTAAACCCTAAACCCTCGTGACATTTGGAGAAGCAAGCTTCTTCTCCTTCTCGGGCTCTGGCGCCGGTTCCTCCTCCAGGGAAGCTTGGGAGGCCAGAGGGGGTTTAGGGTTTAGGGTTTAGGGTTTAGGGTTTAGGGTTTAGGGTTTAGGGTTTAGGGTTTAGGGTTTAGGGTTTAGGGTTTAGGGTCACCCCCGGACCGACCTGCAAGTCCCAAAGCTGCTTGCTGCAATTTTCCCAAAGGATCTTTAGAAGCCCTAAACCCTAAACCCTAAACCCTAAATCCTAAACCCTAAACCCTGAACCCTAAATCCTAAACCCTAAACCCTAAATCCTAAACCCTGAAAGCCTTTACAAGATCCTTTGGGAAAATTGCGTCAAGCAGCTTTGGGACTTCAAGGTCGGTCCTGGGGTGACCCTAAACCCGAAACCCGAAACCCTAAACCCTAAACCCTAAACCCTAAACCCTACTCTGCAAGTGTTTGGCGCGCTCCTTCTCCGGCTTCGCTTCAGCCGAGGCCTTGGGCTCCACGGCCGCCGGGCTGTCGGGCTTGGCTGTACCTGGGACTCGACTTGCCTAGAGTTGAGTAGTAGCCCTAAACCCTAAACCCTAAACCCTAAACCCTAAACCCTAAACCCTAAACCCTAAACCCTAAACCCTAAACCCTAAACCCTAAACCCTAAACCCTTCATTATAGTAGGTCGAACCCAGAAAGCAGTCGGTAACAAGAGGGTCCCAGGCACTCCGCTTGAGCATGTGCTGCGCCATGGCTGGATCCTGCAGGACCTGCGGCTTAGGGGTTTAGGATTTTTTGGGTTAGGGTTTAGGGTTTAGGGTTTAGGGTTTAGGGTTTAGGGTTTAGGGTTTAGGGTTTAGGGTTTAGGGTTTAGGGTTTAGGGTTTAGGGTTTAGGGTTTAGGGTTTAGGGTTTTTATAGGGTTTTTCGGGTTTAGGGTGTTCGGGTTTTCGGGTGTTAGGGTCTAGGGTTGTAGGGTTTGAGGTGTTGGGGTGTTGGGGTTTTAGGGTCTAGTGCTTCGGGTTTTAGGGTTTTTGGCGTCTTAGGGTTTTGGGTTTCAGGGTTTTTTGGGGGGTTTTAGTGTGTTAGGGTTCCCGTTGGCGCGATAGACCCCTTTCGGTATTGGTTGAGGGTTAGCTAGGGAGGTGTAGTTGCATGACAGCAGATTCAAGAAACTGAGACTGGTAATCCTAAGGTTGTACCCCTTCAGGTTTCCCTGAATATACTCCTCATATAGTCATAAGGCCCTTATATTGCCTTAGGGATCTTTAACAGGGCCCCCACACCCAAGGGTACAACCTTGGGGGCCCAAGGTAGAGTTTTTGTAGAAGAGGTTGCGGATCGGGATGGCGTGACATATTGGGGTCTGCAACCCTTCCCAAAAAGCCCTACTTGGAGAGCCATGGTACTTACTAGCCAATTATAACTGTACTGCCCTAATATGGTTAGAAGTACAGTTATAAGTACAGCTATAACTGGTTAATAAGTACCATGAACCTCCAAGTACACAAAAACCCTGAAACAACCCTGAAAGAAGGGGGAATGGGGGGGGGGGGGCGATAAGGGGCTTTGGGGCCTGGGGCTGGTTAAGGGATTTCGGGTTTAGGGGTTTAGAGTGAGCCACACCTCAACACCCAGGCCTAAAACAAAATAGTAGTAGAAAACAGGCATGTCTTTCCACCAACCTGTTTCGCAACCTACTTGCAACAAAAAGCCAGGGTGGTAGAAATAGGCAAAACCTTAAATGTAGTGCCTTTTTCCTGGGTCCACCCTTTCTACAACAGGAAAGAAGACAAAACATGAAGGGGCCTTCAATTCCAGATTCCCCAAACCCGAAAGCCGAACCCTAAAACCCGAAACCCGAAACTCTAAACCCTGCGCCTAAACCCGAAACCCAAACCCAAAACCCTAAAAACCCGAAACCCGAAACCCGACGCCTAAACCCGAAATCCTAAACCCTACGCCTAAACCCGAAGCCCAAAACCCTAAAACCCAAACTCTGCGCCTAAACCCGAAACCCTACACTCTAAATCCTATAGCACAAAACCCTAAAACCCTAAGCCCCACACCGAAACCCGAAACCCTGAACCTGAAACCCTAAACCCACACCTAAACCCCGAAACCCGAAACCCTACAAAACCCTCAACGGCCTCCTCCAGTCGCGACTGCAAAGCCGCAAAGGAGTCGCCCTTGGCCTGCAGGGGTTTCAAACTGGAGTTTGGGGTTTGGGGTTTAGGGTTTTGGTTGGTTTAGGGTTTAGGGTTTAGGGTTTAGGGTCTAGGGTTTAGGGTTTAGGGTTTAGGGTTTAGGGTTTAGGGTTTGGGGCTTGGGGCTTGGGGCTTGGGGCTTGGGGGTTTGGGGTTTGGGGTTTGAGGTTTGGGGTTTGGGGTTTGGGGTTTGGGGTTTGGGGTTTGGGGTTTGGGGTTTGGGGTTTGGGGTTTGGGGTTTGGGGTTTGGGGTTTGGGGTTGGGGTTGGGGTTTGGGGTTTGGGGTTTGGGGTTTGGGGTTTGGGGTTTGGGGTTTGGGGTTTGGGGTTTGGGGTTTGGGGTTTGGGGTTTTGGTTTAATTCGTAGGGTTTAGAGGGTTTACGGTTTAGGGTTTAAGTTGTAGGGTTTCTGGGGCTTCGGGTTTAGGGCTTAGTGGGGTTTAGAGGGTTTAGGGATCACAAGGGTTTAGGGGTTTAAGTTGTAGGGTGTACAGGGTTGAGGGTTTAGGGTTTAAGTTGTAGGGTTTATGGGGTTTAGGGTTAAGCGCCAAGGGTTTAAGTTGTAGGATTTTTACGGTGTGGGGTTTAACATGTAGGGTTTACAGGGTTTAGGGGTTTTAAGTTGTAGGGCTTAAGTTGCAGGGTTTGTAGGGTTTAGGGTTTAGGGCGTCTCGCAGGGCAGCAACAGTAAATAGCATGTGGAAATAGCGCCCCGACACAATCAGGGCGCGTGGGGGGGGGGGGGGGGGGGGGGGGGGGGGGCATGTCACGCGAAGGCACATGTTTCCAATGCAGTCCAACTGTTGCTGGGTTTCTTTCGCCCCCCCTCCCCGTGCGAGATTTCACAAGCACACTACGAAAACCATTGCCTTTTACGGTTTACAAGAGAAGGAGGGGGGGAGGGGGGGCGGGGTCAGAGGGTCTTCAGAGCGTGACGGGGTGGCCACACCAGATTCCAAAGGGTCAAAACCCGGCTGGGGCGGGGGGAGGGGTGGTTCAACTCTCCAGGGATAGATTCCTGGGGTATAGGATCGTGGGCTTTGCCCCCCAATGGACTGTTTCCGGGCTGCCGCATGTAGTTCTGGGTACGGCTGCTTAGGCAGGTGGAATCTAGGGTGGGTTTAGGGCTTAGGGTTCAGGATGTATAAGTCTTAAGCGCCACAACCTGAACCTGTGGGCCTTTGGACCTCGGACGCTGAACCCTAAACCCCCAACCCCAAACCCTAAACCCTAAACCCCCTAAAACCTATACCCTCAAAACCGTCCCCTAACCCAAGGGACAGGAGAGACGGCCTGGCAGAGCTGCTAAGGCTGCTAAGGGCTAAGGGCTGGCGACTCGCGGCTTGGGCAGTCTGGCAGCCCATAAGGTTTAGGGTTTAGGGTTCAGGGTTTAGGCTTTAGGGTTTAGGGCTAAGGGTCAAGGGTTTCGATGCAATTCCCGCAACTCAACATAGAGCTTGCGGGGACAGTCCCCGGTCCCCGTGTCCCGGAAGATGGAAATCGTTTGAGCTGCTAAACTTCAATGACCCCGACCATACACTGATACACAAACACGCCCTAAACCCTAAACTAGGTTGGCCAGTAACCTAGGATTAAAAAGGGTGCACTTTTTTGCTGAAAGGGGAAACTAGAGCCCCCAAAAAGGGAATAAGGGCACTACTGGGCATCCTAGTAAACCATAAACCCTTGAACCACAGCTCCTCCCCCCTTCAACCCCCCCTCCCCTTTCGAGCCTCAAGGGGGCCGCTCTGGAGCACCCTCATGGCGACCTGTCACGGGGCGCATTTCGGGTTTCGGGTTTAGGGTTGAGTTGAGGGTTTTAGGGTTGAGGGCCTGGGGTTTAGAGTGCCCTAACTCAAACTCCTAAACGAAGATGAGCACGAAACATTGAAAAGCTTAAGCAAGCTCTGGAACTATTCGACCCAGGAGGAAACCAGGAGTCTTGTGGGTTTAAGGGGGGGGCTAGAAGGGAATCAAACCCTAAAACAAAAAAAGGGAATTCGGGCCTACTCTGGGTCCAAGCCCTTACTCCTAAAGCCTAAAGCCTAAAGCCCTAAGCCCTAGGCCCTAAAGCCCTAAACCCTAAACCCTAAACCCTAAACCCTAAACCCTAAACCCTAAACCCTAAACCCTAACCCTAAACCCTAAACCCTAACCCTAAACCCTAAACCCTAAACCCTAAGCCCTAAACCCTAAAAGGTCTTGGGCTCTCCGGGGTTTAGAGGCGTTGAGGTTTGGCACATACGGGGTTGCCTACACCCTAACCTCCAAAACAACACCCTAAACCATAGCCCCAAACCCTAAACCCTGAACCCCAAAAACCCTAAACCCTAGCCCTAAACCCCAAACCCTAGCCCTAAACCCTAAACCCTAGCCCTAAACCCTAAACCCTAAACCCCAGCCCCAAGTCACCTGGGCTGGCAAGTCCTTCAGCAGCTGCTGCGCTTTGTCGGACAGCTGGTTCTGCTGCGCAAACCTGGGCAACGAACCCTAAACCCTAAACCCTAAACCCTAAACTCTAAACCCTAAACCCTAAACCCTAAACCCTCTACTACTGCTTAAGAACCCCACACAATAAAGAACATTCTCCCGCATAAAGCAACTCCGGGATTATCGTGTTTCTTTTGCATTTTGTTGGGGCGGGGGTTCTTAAGCAAATGGTGGTAAACTTTCTATTCTGCAAGCAGGCGCCCCATTTTGGGTCCTTATTACATGAGGGTCCGGATTTCTGTGGAGCATGTTTGCTACTCATAGACATCTAGACCCGGGAGTACCCTATGAATAAAAGGGTACCCTTTTTGGTTCTAGGGAGATTGTAAGGGAACCCCAACCCTAAAAAAAGGAAAAAGGGCCTACTCCCGGTCCTAGAACAAAATTCTTTTTTGATTATATTATCCTAAAAAGTTTAAAGGTTACGTACTCTACTACTAGGGAGTTATGTTTTTCTTTGATGATCAGGGTTTAGGGTTCAGGGTTTGGGGTTTAGGGTTTACGGTTTAGGGTTTAGGGTTTAGGGTTTAGCAAGCCCCGCGCAGTGCCAGCAGACGTCGAGCCGTCAAGGCCGTAGTAAAATAGGGACCCCAAAGGGGGCCCTGATCTAGAGAGCTACCCGGATGCCCCTAAACACCGGTTTTAGGTCTAGGGTTTAGGGTTTAGGGTTTAGGGTTTAGGGTTTAGGGTTTAGGGGTCTTGACTAGGTTCATTTAGGGTTCATGGGGCTTGCTTACGGTCAAGAGGGTCAAGTCGAAGCCTCGGGCTATTTGAGACTGATCCTGACGCCCCCTGCGCATATATACGGTTTAGGGTTTAGGGTTTAGGGTTTAGGGTTTAGGGTTTAGGGTTTAGGGTTTAGGGTTTAGGGTTTAGGGTTTAGGGTTTAGGATATATATATATATATATATATATATACATACATATACTAGGCTGCCCAGTCACCTAGGCTTAAAAAGGGTGCCCTTTTTTGCTTAAAGGGGTTTAGAAGGGAACCTAAACCCCCCAAAAAGGGAATAAGGGTACTACTGGGCATCCTAGTATATATATATATATATATATATATCCACATCGGGAGCTAGGACACTAGCCAAGGTTTAGGGTTTAGGCTTCAGGGTTTAGGGTTATGGGTTTAGGGTTACAGTTGGGTTTCGGGCTTCAATGTAGGGTCTAGGGTCTAGGGTTCGCGAGCTACGGTGTGGTCGACGCTGCCTTGGTATGACTTGTCTCTTCGGGGGCAACCGCTTACGCAAGGCTGCATGAACCCTAAACCCTAAACTGAAAAGTCCTGAACCCCTAAACTCAAACCCCTCAAGCCCTCAACCGTGAGGTGCTCTACCCCTAAACCCTAAACCCTAAACCCCGAAACCCTAAACACTCAACAGGTCCGCCCCCCCCCCCCCCCCCATCTCGGCCCCCGACGCGCGGATGTACATTGCCAAGTCTTCGGGCGAGACATCTGTCACACAGGCAGTTTCAGGTTGAGGGTTTACAGGGCTTGTAGGGTTTAAGGTTTAGGGTTTAGGGCTTAAGGTTGAGGGTTTACAGGGCTTGTAGGGTTCAAGGTTTAGGGTTTAGGGCTTAAGGTCTAGGATTTGTAGGGCTTATATGGTTTATGGGGCTGGTAGGGTTTACAGGGCTAAAGGGATGCGAATAGGGTTCATGACTGGTTTATAGGGCCATTAGGGTTATACTAATAGGGTTTTATAGGGCTAAAAGGGTTCATAGGGCCAAAAGGGTTCATAGGAGGTTTCTAGGGTTATAGGGCTTCTATAGGACTTGTAACGCCAAAATGGGGTTTAGAGTTGAGAGGTTCGGCTTCAGAGTTCACAAGGGTTTAGAGTTTAGGGCTGAGGAGGGGATGTTTTTTGATTCAAGTTACAGGCCCCAAAGGGCAGGGCCCTAAACCCTAAACCCTAAGCCCTAAACCGCCCCTTAGGGGAGCCACCTGGCTTCTCTTCGGCTTCGGCGGCCGGAGGCTGATCCGCTGTTGCCTCAACAGCCGATGGGGTTTATGGGTTTTGGGGTATATAGGGTTTATAGGGTTTATGGGGGTTAGGGTCGAGGGGCTGGGGTTTAGGGTTTAGGGTTTATAGAGCTTAGGGCTTAGGGCTTAGCCCTAAGCCCTAAGCTCAGGGCTCAGGGCTCAGGGCTCAGGGCTCAGGGCTTAGGGCTTAGGGCTTACGGCTCAGGGCTTAGGGCTTGGGTTTACCCTAAACCCTAAACCCTAAACCCGAAACCCTAAACCCTAAGGCTTTTGCAGCTGGTGGTGACTACTTCCGAACTTCGAACTTGCGAAGTCGTTTCTTGGTTCCTCTTCTTCAAGTCACGTTTTCTGATTTCCTAAGCCCTAAACCATATAAACCCTAAACCCGAAACCCTAAACCCTAAGCCCTAAACCCTAAACCCAGAATGTCATCCTATCCCCCCTCTTAGCCCTAAGCCGAAGCCCTGTAACCAAGGCCCTTTCGGCTTCACGGTCCGTGAGCTCTTTGGGGCCGTGACGCGGGGTGCAGGCTCAACTGCGGGTCCTCCAGGGCTTGGGGGTTTGGGGGGTTACGGTTTAGGGTTTGGGGTTGTTTAGGGTTTAGGGTTTAGGGTTTAGGGTTTAGGGATTAGGAAGGCTGCAATGTAGTTCTTTTTCTGTATTGGTTACATGGAATTGTAGTATATTGCTCCAACAAGCACCACATGGGAGCCGAAAGAACACGCTAGTGGGGGTGGCCGGGGGGCCCCGGGGGGCTTGGCGGCTTCGGGGTTCGGGGTTCGGGTTTGGGGGTTAGGGTTTGGGGTTTAGGGTTTGGGGGGCTCAGGGTTTGGGGGGCTCAGGGTTTAGGGTTTAGGGTTGTGCGTGCTGTTGGGCCCCAAAAAAACCATTGCTATTCATGGGTTTCCCTACTCTATACTACCCCCATAGGTGCCTCAATAACTTTAATTATGTGGGGAACCGGGGGGGGGGGGGGGGGGGGGGGTGGGGGAAACTCATGACACTTCTGAGGGCGGCCCAAAACAAACAATCATAATCAGAGAGGGGTCCCTGCAGATGATGCCCTCAAAAGAACGGGCAACATGCATAGCAGGGTTTAGAGTGAATACTGAACTTCACACCCTCCTAAACCCCAAAACCCCAAAACCCCAGACCCCTAAACCCCTAAACCCAAAACTCTATAAACCCTAAGCCATTAACCCTAAACCCCAAAACCCCAAAACCCCAAATCCCTAAACCCTCAACCCCAAAATTCTTACCTGCGAAAACTTAGGGTTTAGGGTTTAGGGTTGAGGGTTTAGGGTTGAGGGTTTAGGGTTGAGGGTTTAGGGTTGAGGGTTTAGGGTTGAGGGTTTAGGGGCCAATCTTGTCCTGTTGCAGCTGGCGCTTCCTTCGTGGCCTCGCAAGGGAAGTGTATGGTCTAGGGTTGTCAGGGTTCAGGGTTTAGGGTTTAGGGTTTAGTCTTAGGTTAGCTACAAAGTCGTTGGACATGGGCCCTTAGCCGGGGAACCCTGAGATACCCCTTGGGTACCCCAAAGAACCCGCGAGCCCATACTTCTTTTAACCCTAAACCCTAAACCCTAAACCATATTCAAGGACCACGTAACTTCCTGTCGGTTTAGGGGGGGGGGGTGGAGTAGGATGTAGGGCTTCGGGCTGTTGACGAGAGGCGCTTGAAAGTACTAGGGCTTCGGGCTTCGGGCGTAGGGTTCAGGGTTCAGAGTTCAGGGTGCGGGGTTCAGGGTTGACAGCCCCCAATGGTGAACACCCCGGTGCATGGCCACCTTGGCTACATCGTAAGGATTCCCAAGGAGGGTCTGTTGAGTTCTTGAGTTTCGGGCTTAGGGTTGTTGGATTTAGCGTTTAGGGCTACCCTAAACCCTAAACCCTAAACTAAACCTGCAAACCTTTGAGTCAAAAGCCCCATCCCAAGGCGACCCAGCCCTAAAATTCAAGCTGCTCACTCATGCTTTAGGCCTGAGGCTTCATAGGCTTTAGGCTGTAGGTTTTTGGGCTTAGGGTTTAAAAGTTTAGGGTTGATAAGTAGGGTTTAGGGGTCAGGGTTCAGGGTGCAAGGTGGAGGTTTGTGGGGGCTGGGGCCAGGGTTTAGGGTTTGTAGGGCTGAGGGTTGCATGCTTCAAGATAAGAGCAAGCGCAGCAAGCGATTTCTTGCATGATCACCCCGCGAAGAGACGGTCTTGACCTTTGACTGGACTGTTCTGGCAAACCCCAGAAACATAGCTGAGGTTGCGGCCTACTCTTGCAGCTTTGCAAAACCTTGCATAGACCCCTAAACCCTAAACCCTAAACCCTAAACCCCAAACGCGGTAAACCCTAAACCCTAAACCCTAAACCCTAAACCCTAAACCCTAAACCCTAAACCCTGAACCCTAAACCCTGAACCCTGAACCCTAAACCCTAAACCCTAAGAACCAAAAACCTGGAGCCTGAGATGTCAAAGCTGCTCTTGGCACCCTCCAAAGGCATTCGTCAGCCTCCTCTCCAGCTCGAAATTCACTATACACGCGGCACATTCTGATACATTGGGACCTTTTTGAGGGCTTAGGGTTGAGGGTTTAAGGCTTTAAGGTCTAGGGCTTATAGGGTTGAGGGTAGCGCAAATGATCACTACAGCTTTCAGAGTCCGGCACAGAAATTCAGGCGGCATGGTCCCAAGAAACTGTCAGACCGTGCCAGCTGGGGGTGGATCAGGTTGCAGAGTGTACCTGAAGGCTCCTCCTGCAGACTTTTTTCTGCCGGGGGGGTGGGGTGGGGCGGGAGGACAGGGTAAGCGTAAACTAAGACCACCAACAACTAGAAAAACTGCAAGAAGGGACAAGTCTAAGAGAGTCTTCAGGTAAGCCCGAGACGCCTCCCCGGTTACTTTGGCAGTTGGGCCTCGGTGTGCACCGCTTCGCCCACTGCCGCCCCTGCACCCTACTAACAGGTGGGTTTCCTGCAGGTCCAGGGAGGAAGCTCAAGCCAAAGACGCGCCCAAAGATGCGCGACGAATTTTCTCATGGCCGCAGAGCGTTTTACAGTTTGAAGGGGGCACAAAGTGTGGTGGCTTTGATGGAAGTAGCGGGGAAGGTGTATGTAAACGATGTGGCCTCATGATGCGTGTGCAGTTGCCGAACTAGGTTGGCCCTCAAAGACCGCCTGAACACAATTCCCGAAGATGATCCTCTTGAACCCGAGAAGGGAATACATGAAATACCACAGGGGCCCTACCTAAACACCAAACCCTACACTTTAAACCCGAAACCCTAAACCCTAAACCCGAAACCCTAAACCCTAAACCCCACTACCCAGCCTATTCTCACAATTGTTGCTCAGGCCAGAATGACCCTTTGTTGGAAAGCTGGACGGGTGCCCAAATCGGCGCCCATCGCCCTAGGCTTCTCAGCAGCCCATGGAAATGACGTATTTAGGGTTTGGGGTTTAGGGTTTGGGGTTTGGAGTTTAAACCCTCAACCCTAAACCCTGAACCCTAAACCCTAAACCCTAAACCCTAAGGCTTTGGGGCTGATGCTTCAGGGTTTGGAGCCTAGGGTTAAACCCTAAACCCTAAACCCTAAACCCTAAACCCTAAACCCTGAACCCTAAACCCTAAACCCTAAACCCTGAACCCTGAACCCTAAACCCTATTAAACCCTAAACCCTAAGGGTCTGGGGTTTGGGACCTTAGGGATGATGCATGCATTCACTGCTTCAAAGCCGAGGGCCGCCCTGGTGTTCAGGGACCTTTCTTCACAGGATCCACATCTGGGCCGCTGCCTGTGGGGCTGGAAACAATGCCTTGGTAGCCCAGTGACCATATCAAAAAACGGGTTTAGGGTTTAGGGTTTAGGGTTTAGGGTTTAGGGTTTAGGGCTTAGGGTTTAGGGTTTAGGGTTTAGGGTTTAGGGGGCGACTGTATAAGCTATACTCCCCTTAGAACCTTAAAAAACATAATATTCTTAATATCCTCTTGGGTTTTATATGCACAAATTTAAAGAATAGTTCCCAAGGGGGATATAGCAAGGGAACCTCGAACCAAAATCACATTTAGGGTTTAGGGTTTAGGGTTTAGGGTTTAGGGTTTAGGGTTTAGGCCCAAAAAACGAGAGAAAAAGGGTACCACAGGGCCTCCCAAGATGCCAGGGCCTCCTTCAAGGAAAGCTCGCACTTGGATATCATTGGGAACCTCGTTTAGGGTTTAGGGTTTAGGGGTTAGGGTGTAGGGTTTAGGGTTTAGGGTAAGTTCTATTACTTCTTGAGGTTCAGTACCCGTAAATTATGTAAAATGTTACGCGGTGTTATGACAAGGGAACAATGGATCTGGCACCACACTCGGAAGAAGTGCTCGACGTAAGTTCTGGAAGGACCTTAGTTGCTGAGGGTCTAGGGTTTAGGGTTTAGGGTTTAGATCACCTCCCCCCCCCCCAAAAAAAAAAGGCACACTTTCAGTTCTATAGGGGATTCTGGTATACAAAAAAGTCTAAAGTGTACGCATTCTGCTAGGAAGTAGACACCCAAACACACAAAAAAAAAACAGACCCATTGATAGTACCCCGAAAAAGTCTAAAGTGTACTTATTCAGCTACCAAGGGACTGAATCACGTGCTCTGGAAGCCTTCGTAGCCCAGCAACCATATTACAAGAAGGGCACCCTTTTTGGGGTTGGTTACTTTAGAAGGGAACCTTGAACCCCAAAAAAGTGAAAAAAAAGGTACCACCCTAAACCCTAAACCCTAAACCCTAAACCCTAGACCCTAGACCCTAAACCCTAAACCCTAAACCCTAAACCCTAAACCCTAGCCCTAAACCCTAAACCCACTGGGCTTCCAAGAAGCACATCCTGGACTGCATGGATCGTGTCAGCCACGGTCATGCGACTGAGAGCCTTGCCTGGGCAGGCCCTTCAAGACCCTTTAGGGTTTAGGGTTTAGGGTTTAGGGTTTAGGGTTTAGGGTTTAGGGTTTAGGGTTGAGGGTTGAGGGTTTAGGGTTTAGGGTCAGCTTTGAAAAGATTCTTTTATAGGGCCCTGTATCGTAGAAAAAATGAAAGCGAAAGCTTAATCTACATATACTATCATGTACTTATAGAAGAGTGATCGCTTTAAACAAATATATATATATATATATCAAAACAGTTAGGGAAGATGCAAAGTATGCCTCAAAAGCCAACCGAGTTGCGCAAGTCATACACTTGCCTCCGCTGATCACGGTGGCTTGCTTGCTGTGAATGCTTCGAAGCCTCCTGCTCCAGCAAACCTTTGTTTAGTATATGGTTTAGGGTTTAGGGTTTAGGATTTAGGGTTTAGGATTTAGGGTTTAGCCCAGCATGATCATATTCTGGGGGTTTCCGAAAGTAGGGGTACACTTTTTGGGGGTCCCCGTAAGGGGATTCTGTTCTATTTGGGGTTTATAAAAGGGGTCAGCGTAGAGGCATCTAATATCGAGGCCTTAACTGTTAGAATAGGGTTTTGGGATTATTACAATATAAATATGCAGGCACCAGAAGGGAAAACTATTAGTAACTGTTCCGACCCCTGTATTCGCCCAGCAGCCATATGATCATACAAGTACTGTATCACACTTACCACATTATCATAATGGTACCTTCTTCTTTTGCGCGGGGGGGGGGAGGGGGGAGTCGGCTGGTCGATAAGGGAACCTTGAACCAAAAAATGGCAAAAAGGATGCCACTGGGCTACCCAGAAGCAAAGTAAGCTCTCCGCCTGGTCCGTAAGCCCTTCGCGATGCAAGCCGCCACGCACAGCTTCCAGGACCAAGTCCATCTTGACCTTGACGCTGAGGCGCTGCAAGACGTAGCGCTGCCTCTGGTTGAGCTTCGCAACCGGCAGGTCATGCGCCATGTGGCAGTAGTCGCATCCATCCACATGACACGAACCGTTCTTGGCGATGTAGATACAAGGCCGGGCGCAGAGGGATGGGTGGCCATAGCTGCCCGGGTTACACCATGGTGTGGCGAGGCGTGTCTGCATGTCAGCATCCGCGCCCGTGTAAGGAGCCATGGCCACGTCTACCTCTGGGGGCGTCGGCTTCAAACACTGAGCCGACAAACAGCGGGAAGCAGCCGTTGAGCATCATCCTCTTGATCTCTCATAAGTTCGAGGGAAGTGCCTGCAACTGCCCCGCTATGTGACCCTGACTTCATAAGACCTTCCTTACTGCCTGGGCTAAAGTACCTGGCCCCCGGATTTTCTGTGCTTAGACATTTCTGCCTCAAGCCTACAAAGGCCACATTTTCAGGCAAACCCAAGAAGTCTCACTGAACCCTAAACCCTGGTTCAAAGTTGTCAGCTAATATTTGGGTATGTACGGACAAAAAGATGATAAATCCTCAGGAGACTGAAGTAGACACCAGCTTAAGGTTCTTCAGTCCTCAAAGACCTATGTGGGGTCTACGAAAATCAGGGACCCCTGATCTGGACCCCAACTAGTAGGCTTCCCGAATAATGAGGACCCCAATAAGGTACCCCTAATTTCGGAAACCCCCATATTAGAGGGAGAACCTACTCTAACAATTGGTTTTGGGTTTAGGGGTTTTGGTTTAGTGTTTCGTGCTCTGTCATTCGGGCGACGACTGCTAATAAAGCCAATTGCAGGCATGCGCACGCCCTCCCTCCCTGAAGTGCACCTTCTTCGAAGCACCTGGCTCCTCGTATTGAAGGCACTTCTTTGGGGTTCAGGGTTTGGGGTTGAGTTGGGGACACGCCGCCGTGCATGTGAAAAGGATAAGTAGGCGATTGCCCCACAACCACCATGATGATGGATCGTCGCCACCACTCCCCCCACCCCCCCCCCCCCCCCCCCCCCCCCCCCCCCCCCCCCCCCCCCCCCCCCGCCCCCGCGCCATCCATCCCACAACCCTTAAGGGTTTAGGGTTTAGGGTTCAGGGTTTAGGGTTTAGGGTTTTGGAACACTGAACTCCTGATAAACTGCAGCAGTGGGTTCCTGTCTTCCGAACGACTCCCAACCACCCTAGTCAGGGAACAAAATTTGCCTAGAAGGTCCAATATCTCTCGAAGCTTGTGCTCTAAGGGTAACTGAGTAAGGGGCAGAGTCAAGACAATAGGAACCCTAAACCCTCAACCCTAAACTAAGTTACCCCACACTCTAAACCCTAAGCGAAGTTACCCTAGACCCTAAACCCTGAACCCCAAAACCATGAAACCCAAAAACCATAAAACCATAACAACACAAAGCCCCAAAAGAAAGTGGCAGCCGCAGGCTGGCGGAGGGATTTAGGATTTCGGGTTTAAGGGTTTAGGGTTTAGGTTTCGGCGTCCAGGGGAGGGTCTTCGGGGATTCGCGCCAGGGGCGTTTGCAAGTCCCATGAATTTGGGTTGAGGTGTTTAGGGTTTAGGGTTTAGGGTTTAGGGCTAGGGTTTAGGGGTTTGGGGTTTAGGGGTTATGGGGTTCAGGGTGTGCTGCGCCTATGATTTACCAATACCCTTCAACCCTAAACCCCAGCGGCATATAGACCCTACCTCAGATTCTTGAGTGGTACCCCTAAACCCCAAACCCCAGGGTAAACCCCAAACCCCAAACCCTAAATCCTAAACCCCAAGCCCTAACCCCAAACCCTAAACCCTGAACCCTAAACCCCAACCCTCAGCCTGAAGCCCAGCAAACTCCAAAACCCAAATCCCAAAAATATCCGAAGCCCAAGAACCCTGCATCCGAAAGTCACAGTAGGGTAGTTGGGGTTTAGGGTTTAGGGACTAGGATGGTTTAGGGTTTAGGGTTTAGGGTTCAGGGTACAGGGTTTAGGGTTTAGGGTTTAGGGTGTAGGGTTTAGGGTTTAGGGTTTAGGGTTTAGGGTTTAGGGTTTAGGGCATGCCCTGCCTGCTCGGGTGTGGTCTCTGGTGCCTGCTGCGCGTTCAAGGATCCAGGGATTCCGGGGTTCGGGTCTAAGGTTGGGTTTAGGGTTTAGGGCTAGGGTTTAGGGTTTAGGGCTAGGGGTTTAGGGTTTAGGGCTAGGGGCTTAGGGTTTAGGGCTTGGGGTTTAGGGTTTACGTCCTAGGGTTGACTAAACCCTAGCTCTAAAGCCCATTTTTGCATCGACGAATTTGCCGCACCCCTTCTTTTGGCTTGCAAGATAAGGCTCCGCATCACCATAAGAACCCCAAAGCGGGACCATGATTGAGAGGTACAATAAACCCTAAACCCTAAACCCTAAACCCTAAACCCTAAACCCTAAACCCTAAACCCTAAACTCTAAACTTCTGGACTTGAGCTCATGAGGCTTCAGGGAAAAAGCTACCCCAAAGCCTGAGACCCTGAACCCTTACCTCCACCATGGTAGCCATTTCTTACTTCGTGCCTGAGGGGAGAAACCCTAAACGCTAAATCCTACACCCTCTTAAAGTATAGGAGCGCACGATATTTTTCGAACGAGGGTCACTTTAGGGGTCTGTGGGTTCATATTATATATATATATATACACGGTTTATTGTTATTATGACTATGATTATTATTCTTCATATTCTTATTCTTCTTATTCTTCTTCTTATTATTATTATGTGTTGTCTGTTTTTGTAGGCGGTAAGGCCTTTAGGTTTCAGGGTTTAGGGATTTAGGGTTTATTGGTTTAGGGTTGAGGGCTTTAGAGTTTGTTGGGTTCAGTAGGGGATGGGATTCGTGGGACCCTTGGGGGATATAGACATAAAGACCCTCTCAACTTAGGTCCCTGTCTAAGAGGGCCAAAAGAGGGTTGGGAAGGGTTCCCTACTAAGGGTCCCCCGAAGCCTATCTAGGATTTAGGGTTTAGGGTTTAGGATTTAAGGTTTAGGGTTTAGGGTTTAGGGCTAGGGCCTGTCCCGCGCCTGGGCCTTGTCGGGCTTCTCTTCGCCGTTGCCTGTGCAGTGGCTTTCAGGCTTAGCGGTCTGGGGTTCGGAGCTCGGTGGTTGAGCCCTAAAACCTAAACTCTAAACACCAAACCCCAAACCCCAAACCCTAAATCCTAAACCCTAGCCCTTAAGCCTAAACCCAAAACCCTACACCCTGAACCTAAACGTTTACGCTTGGAGAATCTTTCGGCCTTTCTCCTTCCAGTGATCGGTTTGGTTTTGTAAGTGCCTCATGGCAGAGGTTTGTCAGGGGGCAGCAGGGTTCAGGAGGGTTTGGGGTTTAGAATTTGGGTTTTTGGGTTAAGAAGGGTTTGGGGTTAAGAGTTTAGGGTTTGGGGCTTAGCGTTTCTGCATGCTTCGAAGAACTTTACATATCAGCAGGTGCACAATACATGGCTTTCGCGGAAGCTGCCTCGCGCTGGTTCCCGGAGGTATTTCCATACCGATCAACCGTGAAGAAACCGTGTAGCCCAACTCGTGAAGCGAGCAGCCAGCTCACTTTCGATAACCCTAAACCCTAAACAAACCCTAAACCCTAAACCCTAAACCCTAAACCCTTCTCGCGGTGATGCGGGTCTTGAAACAGTGGCTGTGGTGGCTGCGCAGGGGCATCCTCGAAGGGTAATCCCTTGACGGGTTGAGGCCCTTCAGAACCCTAAATGTGAGGATTTCAGAAGGGATTTCCACGGCGTGATGTCTCTTCTGGCGGACTGGCCGCCCCCACATGGGCCTCATAAGGAGGCACGGAGTCGAGAAAGTGACTATGAACAGACAGCCGGAAAGGCCTGAACGAAGGACTTATGCCTTACACGTGGCCACGCCATCTCTGGGGGCGGACAGGCCAAACAAAAGACTACGAAGACGACTACGGCTCAGGGGCACGGACTGGACCAAGGGATTTCAGGGCTACTCTCAATCCCAAACCAAAAAGTAGCCCTAGAAGCTAAACCCTAAACCCCAAAACCGAAACCCTAAACCCTAAACTAAACCACCCTAAACCCGAAACCCTAAATCCCAATGCAGTCGAGGTTAGGGATGAGGGTTTAGGTACTTCAAGTCGAACCCAGAGGGAGCGACGCTGGATAAACAAAGCTGACCCAAGGATCCCTTGAAGAGTCTTCGGGTGTAGGGTTTAGGGACGGATTAGGGTTTAGGGTTTCTAAGTGGAAAAAGGCGTTCTCATGGACCTTATGCAACCTTATGCAACCTTAAACCATCCTAAACGTCCAGGAACCCATGTAGTATATACTTGGAAGGTTCCTGTTTCGGAGCTTAAGGGTCCCAAGCAGATACTATCTGGGTAGGCACCCATCTTGGACTGCACATGATTCCTAAAACCGAAGGGCCCCTCAACCCTAAACATCCAGCTGCCCCCCCCCCCCCCAGATAAGGTGGGAACCTGCAATTTGCTCGGGTAGGGATATTGGCTAGTTTGGAGCTAGTCAGGAAAAGAGAGAAAGACAATGATACGGCATAGGAGTCAGGTGGTAAGATGAAAAGGCCTAAACCCTAAAGGCCCTAAACCCTAAACCCTAAACCCTGAACCCTGAACCCTAAACCCTAAACCCTAAACCCTAAACCCTAAACCCTAAACCCATGGTTTTTGGGGGTTTGGGGCTTGAGGATCCCGGGCCCCCTCTGCGCTTGCCAAGGGTAGATACATGGCCCCGTAGTGTGGGCCCTTAGCAGGGTACCCCTTAAATTTCCCCCTATTTTGTGGTTTAGGGTTTAGGGTTTAGGGTTTAGGGTTTAGGGTTTAGGGTTTAGGGTTTAGGGTTTAGGGTTTAGGGTTTAGGGTTTAGGGTTTAGGGTTTAGGGTTCCCTTAGTATGGGCCCTTTTCAAGGGGGATTGTATACCGCCTATATACCCTATGCAAATGAAGGGCCCCATACACCAGAATCCTTTAAAGAAGGTTAGGGACCCTGCCAAACGCCTGGACCATAATATTGACCCTAATCACCCTAACCTCTATAACCCCTTTTATAACCCTAAACCTGACGGCTAGTGCTTGGGGCTCGTGCGCTACTGGATGCGCGTGCATGAACCCTATAGCCTTAAACCCTATTGCCCTAAACCCTATAACCCTAAACCCTAAACCCTAATGACAATTACCCTAAACCCTAAACCCTAAACCGCGCCTTCCTTGGACTTCTCGGCGTCCTGCTGCGCCCGGTTCGCCACCTGGAATCAGGTTCAGGGTTTGCAGAAGAGGGGCTCGGCTTCAAAGGGGGTTTAGGGTTTAGGGTTTAGGGTTTGGGGTTTGGGGTTTAGAGTAGGTACAGGGTTTAGGGTTTAGGGTTTCGGGTGGTCTGATTTACGGCTGAAGGCCCCCGAGGATGCTTCTGAACTTTGCATTTTTTTCGGATAACTCTTAGGTTTTGTTAAGGGTTTAGGGTTTAGGGTTTAGGGTTTAGGGTTTAGGGTTTAGGGTTTAGGGTTTAGGGTTTAGGGTTTAGGGTTTAGGGTTTAGGGTTTAGGGGATAAGGAGGGACCCCACTAGAAGGGACCCTTAGTCTTATTCCCTTCTGCAACCGCGATATGTACTTTGTTTTGTCCCTTTTACCTAAGCGTGGCCCCTACCCTAAACCCTAAACCCTAAACCCTAAACCCTAAACCCTGAACCCTAAACCCTAAACCCTGAACCCCCTAAATCAGCCCCAAAGAGTCCCTGAGGTCCCTTATACTTACTGGGCCCCAAAAACCCAAGGAAATGAAAAGCAGAATAAACTACTTTATAAGAGCCCAGAAGTTGAAAAAATAAAAGTTGAAACTTTCAGAAAAAAACTACCTTATAAGAAGCCCAAAAGTTGAAAAGTTGGGTTTTGAGCCAGTAAGTATAAGCTTAGCTGTCCAGTACCTAGGGGTTTTAAAGGTTAACCTTTGGGATTATAAGGGGAATATATTAACCCAAAAAGGTTAAAGGTTACCTACTCTACTACTAAGTAAGGGTCCCTCCTTTAGTCCCTTGGATAGCGGAGCCCAGAGGGAGCCCCTGGACCCCCCCAGAATCTAGGGAAGGAACCTTTGAAACTCAACAGGGATCCTTATCTCTGAGTTGAGGTGTAAGGTTTAGGGTTTAGGGTTTAGGGTTTAGGGTTTAGGGTTTAGGGTTTAGGGTTTAATTAGGGTTTAGGGTTTAGGGTTTAGGGTTTAGGGTTTGGGGTTTGGGGTTTAGGGTTTTTCTCCAGTCTGGAGGGTCTTGGGCTTTCTGCGGTGCAAGAGGCATGGAATTTTACCTGCAAGTTCATGGGCATTAGTTTAGGGTTTAGGGTTTCGGGTTTAGGGTTTGTCGTTAATCCCTTGGAGGGTCGTGAGTTTATGTGTTCTGTAGGCTTCACAAGTGGTACATAGTATAGCTCGTGCTTGCAGCCCTCTGGCAAAGAATTGGTGGACTCTTGTTTTCTCCCCAGGCACGCAAGACGCAGGTCACCGGATCTGCCACTGCTCCAGAGGCTTCCACACCCAGGCCTTCCCATACATTTTCCAGATCCTCGAGGCTTCAAGCGAAAACCGCAACTTGAGAATATAACCTTGAAATATCTAATTGTCAAGTGCATCTTCAAGGCTGAGCTTAGCCCACTACGTGACTATTCAGAGCTTTGCTCATCCCATTAGTAACTGAACAAGTACAAAACTGCTGCAGGTTTCTTGCTAGGGCTCTGAGTCGATGGACGACTGGAGTGAATCCAGCGTTCAACATCTGCACTGTGTGCCTGGCAGGGTCTTGAGAATTCAAAGTTAGAACCCGGAGTTTCGGACTGCTGGGTGGGGCTTCGGAGAACTGGGTTAAGCCTCATTGTTGATCCCCCCCAGGCCTTGAAGACCATGCTCAGAAAAACTGTGCAAGCTGCCGCTGAGCGGTGCCTCCCTGCACGGCAGAAGAAAAGTATGGGCAGTTTCTGCTCCCACGCCGTCTTGCAGGAGGCGTATCTTGGCTGTGCGGAAACTGCCCTAAACCCAAACACCCCCTCGCCCACAGCCATGGTAGTATTAGAGTCGAAAGTGCATTGGCATAGCTGCTAACCGTATCCGCCAAGAAGCACATCGGCCTGCTGCTTCCTGTACGAAGCGGCGTGGCCAACGTTCCTTATACGCTGTTCAGGCTACAACTTCTGCAGGCTGGGAAGGTGCCAGCGGGTTGGTTTGGTCTGCTGTGTGTTGCTGCCGCATTCTGAGAGTCCGAGTAGACACACAGTGATCATAGCTGAGAATCAAACGCAACATCTCCGGAACCGTAGGAGGCTTCGGCGGCGGCTCCGGTAGGCATTTCACCAGCAGGCCCCACTTCCAGTTCTCGGCGTCCTCCTCCGTGCCCAGCCAGACCCCGGCGGAGACTTCCTTACATGCCCATGCATAATTCTGCCAGAAAAAGCTGTTTTCCGAGTACACCAAGACAAGAACTCGCATCTGCGCACAGAAACAAGGCACACTGGCCGGAATTCTTGCATCACATCCAGCCCAGCGATCTGCTTGCCGATTCACGTCCTGGGAATGCGTCGGGGGTCTCTTGCTGAAGAGAGGTCTTGGTGAAATCCTTAAGTAGACCTCCCGATTGACTGCGAATTGCATGAAGCTGCTGGTTATGGCTTCGAATTATGTGCGAAACCCTGGTGCTCTACATCTGTTTTCAAGTGTGTTTAGACCTTAGCTATTCAGGCTACTCTTCTGGCACTTGTTAGATTTTCTGTGCCCACCATGGCTACTATCCATCGTGATGGAGAAGACCTTATTCATGTGTGAAACCTTTTGTTTTTTCAGAGATAGCAATGTGTTGTTCACGGCTGTCAGACTGCACTGTCACGTGGCAGTTCCGTGCTCAAAGGTGTGGAGTAAAAGCAACATGCTGCCCTCTATCCAAGCAGGAGTGCCCCTCTGAACCTTACTGCTTCAGGGCTTACATGGCATCAGGTGCCCGCCAGGGCTGGCCTCTTCATCCGACGAGGAATCAGGCCCTGCATGACCTGGTGTCACTCATTGTGCATGGAACAGACGAAAAAGTCTTAAGGCAAGAGAGACATCTGCAAAGAAGTGGGCCCAAACCTCGGAATACCAATAAGTACAGAACTGGAGGGATCAGCTTCCAGGGTGTGAGCACCAGATAAGCACTGGGCAGGCAGGAGGGGAGGGGGAGGGATGGCGGGAGGGAGCGAGAGCGAGAGCGAGAGCGAGAGCGAGAGCGAGAGCGAGAGCGAGAGCGAGAGCGAGAGCGAGAGCGAGAGAGAGAGAGAGAGAGAGAGAGAGAGAGAGAGAGAGAGAGAGAGAGAGAGAGAGAGAGAGAGAGAGAGAGCGAGAGAGCGAGAGAGCGAGAGAGCGAGAGAGCGAGAGTGCGAGAGAGCGAGAGAGCGAGAGAGCGAGAGAGAAAGATAGAGAGAGAGATGGAGGGAAAGATAGAGAAACAGTCTGAGCAATCAATATACAGAGCGACAGAAAGAGAGAAACGAAAGAGCACTTTGGCAACGCAGAGAGGATGCTCATGGCAGTTCCGAGACCAGGCACGTTCCCTCTTTGCAGATGGCGGGCTCGGCGGAGATCGCGGCCCTCAGCTTTCGGTCAGGCAGCTTTCCTAGTAGGTCCTAGTCAACAAGCTCAACCGTCTGAAGCAGTCCAGTTACTTTTCCTCACAGTGCCGATGGGAAGGGTTGGCCGTGCGGTTGTTGAGCTGCCCTTGCCTTGGATGAAGTGCAAATGCATGTTGAGAGCTTCAGTCACACAATGCAAACACCCCAGCAAAACAGCAAGAAGTGCCTGGAAGGCACAATGCTGTTATTTGCAGCATGCGCATTGAGATCACATGACTTTCGGCTGACTTGCCCAGGAAAGTCAAGGATCCACTGCCGGGCCTCTTTGGCATGGCCTTTGCCGGAGGCTTACCTTGGAGGGACTTTGACAGTTCTGCCAATAGTAAATAGAAAAGGAAGGGTCCACCCCCCCCCCCCGCCCGCGGGATCACATGACTTTCGGCTGACACTGACTTGCCCAGGAAAGTCAAGGATCCACTTCCACTGCTGCGCATCTTTGGCATGGCCTTTGCCCGAGGCTTACCTTGGAGGGACTTTGACAGTTCTGGCAATAGTAAAGAGAAAGAAAAGGAAGGGTCCACCCCCACCCCCCCGCCCCCGCCCGCCCGCCACGCCATTGGCCGGATGAAATTCACATTGCGAGAACGGTCACGTACAACTTGAACGTTAGCTTAAAGCCTTAAAGCTTCGGCACGCTTGCCACAGCGTCTTTCTTCACTTGTATGACCTTGTCTATATACCGCCATCAAAGCCACGCGTCTGTCGTACGTCCAGGGAACAGAGCAAAGTCAAGGGGCTCGGAGCAGCTGCCTCCGATGGTTTTGGCGCTGCGTCGCCTGAAACAGTACAGTCAGAACTCAGAACAGTAAGATGGAATCAGAATGCCGTCTTATCCGCTGCCCAGGAGCGCCGGAGGATCTCATGCTGCTGGCGAAGGTCTCAGATAAGGCAGCAGAGATATAGTGACATTGAACCGGCCTAGATAACACGAATCTTGATCAGCTGTCCACAGAAGTCATGTTGCTGCCCAAGTGTCCATCCACTTCCAGCTGCAACGAATGTCCTCAAGTAAATCAAGCCATGGGCTTATTCAGCAAAAGAGATTGTTGGCCATGTTATCCTCAAGTTGCGCAAACGCATAAGCTCTCATACCAAGATGCGCTGCTGCTCTGCTTCGTCCCGGAGCCGCTCCTCCTCTAGGCCTCAGGCACGTGCTGCCAGCGGCTGCTCCTCAAAAATCCTGTTAGTGACAGTGACATGATGTGTGAGTCAAGATACGCCGAGCACGTTCCGCATCTGCTGCTGCCCTCAACCGCTCTCCTTAGAGATCGATGAGTTGAGTTCAAATGGACCTTTCCCGGACAGGGCGCTGCCCACCCCAGCTCAGCAACCCCAGTTGGACCATCATCTTTATCAGCGAACACTTGAAGTGTAGAGCGCCTGTCAGCAGCACCTGCTGCCAAGACTCCCTCAGCACGGAGTGCATCTGCACGTCTTTGGACTTGGTAGGAACGAAGTGCAAAATCTTGATGACGATGTTGATATCGCGCTTGGGACTAGAGGTGTGAGGATGCTCACACGGCACTGCTGCGTGACTGACAGGGTCTGGTTCTGATGAGTAGACCCTAGTCCTAACATAAACCCTAAATTGCGACTAGGCTCTATTTAGGGAGGTTTGGCCGCTTGGCCCCCTACACATTCGGAACACTAAACTCTAACCCCCAAACCCTGCGCAGGATTTGGGACACAAAATAAGGCCTTGGGATGGACAGTGTAGGGCTAAATCCCAAACCCGAAACCCTAAACCCTAAACCCTAAACCCTAAACCCTAAACCCTAAACCCTGCACAGGGTTTGAAGCCTCCTTGATCCGGTTCATGAGAACGATGATCGGATTGCATCCAGGCTTGATGGGACCCTCCTCCAGGGGCTAGCAGAGGCTTTGGGGGTGTCGAGGGGGAGGTTAGGGTTTAGGGTTTGGGGGGTTTAGGGGGTTTAGGGGGTTTAGGGGGTTTAGGGGGTTTAGGGGGTTTAGGGGGTTTAGGGGGTTTAGGGTTTAGGCACCCCATCGAAACCCCAAACCCTAAACTTTTTTGGGAGGGCGCGAGGGGGGGGGGGGGGGGGGGGGGGGCGGCGTGCTGGGGTTGCAGGGCTTCTTTATTCCTTTTGGGGGCTTATACTAACTCCCGGGGTTGAAGGCCTTCCTTGGAAGCCCCTTTGACTTAGCAAGGCGGTTTCGCAAGGTGGGTTATGGGAAGTATAAGAGGGGTTTTTAGGGGTTACTAAGTAGACTTACAAAGTCAAAAGAGCTCCTAAGTAGGGGTCCTTTGGGTGATTTGTACTGGGTTCGTTTAGGGGTTACTAAGTAGACTTACAAAGTCAAAAGAGCTTCTAAGTAGGGGTCCTTTGGGTGATTTGTACTGGGTTCTTGACAGGGAACTGAGGGTAACTAAGCGTAGGTTCCTTAGAACGACCCCAGTATAGGGCCGCTGGTGGCTTTTGGGGTTGGGGGTGTATAAGGCTTATGCGGCTTGTATAGGGCTTGTTTACGGCTTATAGCGCCGTTCTTGCGAAATCAACTTTTCATTAGGGGAACCCTCAAACCCTCAACTCAAAAAGGGTTTCTGGTTTAGGGTTTAGGGCTTAGGGCCACCCCCACGAAAAAATTGAAACGGGGGCAAGGGGGGGGGGGTGCGCAACATGTGCCGGGGGAATGACTTGTGCTTGGTGCTGAATGTAAGCGCGGGGGTATGTGCGGGGAGCTTGGGGGAGGGGTGTACAGAAACATGTGGTCTGATTTCTGTGTTGAGCGAAATGTGGTGGAATGATGTCTTCGTGGTGCCGAGTGTCATGGGGGCTCGGGGAGGGGTGCGCAAAGAAACGCGCAGGGAAGCGAGCCTGAATGCTGTACAGTGGTAGGACCATGCTAAGCTGCTATCCCACATTTCCCGATCATCTCCCTAGCATGGTACTTTAGTCTTCGTTCCTTACGACAAGAACCCAGAACACAGCAACCGCCCCCCCATGTCCTCCATGATCTTGTCTTGGAGATCAGGCTTCAAGTTTCTCAGCGCCTGCAGGGGAAGGGGGGGCGATGGTGTGTTAAGTCTGAATGCTCAGTTTGGTGTTGAGGCATACGGAAGTCGGTGTATCAAATCAAAATGCTCAGTTTGGTGTTGAGACATCGGGAATTCGGATTTAGGGTCCTTATTTCCAACTCAACCACCCCTTTAAAGCATGATTTATTGGGCACAGAATTCTCGAATTCCCGCGTTTCCTGCGAAGAGGCACGAAGTAAGTTCACGGTATATAGGGTTCAGGGTTTAGGGTTTAGGGTTTAGTGTGAACCTTTGAGAAACTCCTTCTATCCACAAAAACTCGATAAGCCGCAAACCTTGGGCTTTCGGGCAATTCAGGGCTTAAAATTTAGGGGTTGGGTTGGAATTCTAACTAGAACAACAAAGTATAGCGCCCCCTATGGTAATTAGCTACATGTGGGGTAGGTATAAACCATAAAACCCTACTTGTAACTACCTCAGGGACCAAATGAATCCTGAAAGCGTTTCTGGTTCATGTACCGAAATTGGAATTACAGCGGTATAAGGGAAATGACCCTCAATCTTCGGTCCCCAAAAGGTACCCATGGACCTTCAAGGAAGCCCTATGCTCTCGCCCGAAACCCTAAACCCTAAACCCTAAACCCTAAACCCTAAACCCTAAACCCTAAACCCTAAACCCTAAACCCTAAACAAGGCACAAAGGGTACCACTGAGCCACCAAGGGCGACTCAACCTCGACTCTCAAGCACTCGCGGGTGCTTCAAAGCTTTAGCGTTTAGGAACTCAGAGACCCAACCCCTCCCCCCACCCCTCCGAAACTAGGGTTTAGGGTTTAGGGTTTAGGGCTTAGGGTTTAGGGTTTAGGGTTTAGGGTTCAGGGTTTAGGGTTAAGGGTTTAGGGTTCAACCCTGAACCCAAAACCCCAACACTGGAGCCCTCAGGCCTGAAACGCTCCATAAGCCCTTAAGCCCTCTTCCTTCATGCCCTGAAATCCCTTAAAGCCCTTAAAGCCCTCAAGCTCTTAAAGCCCTCAAAAAGCCCTCAAAAAGCCCAAAAAGCCCTCAAAAAGCCCTGAAAGCCCTGAAAGCCCTAAACCCTAAACCCCAAACCCCAAACCCTAAACCCTAAACCCTAAACCCTAAACCCTAAACCCCTGACGCCCTTGAAAGCCCTTAGCAGCCCTTAACACCGGCGGCCTCCATGGCCTGTGGAATCCTGGCGGCTAAGGTTCACTTGGAGGTTCAGGGTACTTACAAACCCCAGGATGAGGGGGTTTAGGGTTTAGGGTTTGGGGTTTAGGGTTTAGGGTTCAGGGTTTGGGGT
This sequence comes from Symbiodinium natans, assembly GCA_905221605.1. Lineage (NCBI taxonomy): Eukaryota > Dinophyceae > Suessiales > Symbiodiniaceae > Symbiodinium > Symbiodinium natans. Next base: position 216,223 of record CAJNDS010000002.1, read on the forward strand.
TTCGGGGTTTCGGGTTTGGGGTTTAGGGTAACTGTACTTATAACCCAATTATATCCACTCAAGGTTGTAAGTACAGTGAGATTTGGATTAGTCAGGACCCAGAACCTCCAACCAGTGACCCGGAACAAGGTTTCGGTTTTGGGATTGAGGGTGGGGTTTAGGCTTTGGGGTTGAGGGTTTAGGGTCTAGGGTTTAGGGTCCTTTGATGGGTTTAGCAGGTTAGGGTTGCTCCAGTGCGTCGGGTTTAGGGTTTACTGTAGGCTTCTTTGACTTGTGGGTGGGCGTGCGTTTGTGCGTGCGTGGTGGGTGGTGTGGGGGCAGGGGGGAGGGTTGGGGCTCAGTCGCACATGGGATTAGTGCTTGGGGTGCGAAAGTGGAGTGATGTTTCCGTGGCTATCTGCGCTGATCCGAACGAGGGACCTCTCGTCTCGATGGGTAGAAAACGTCTCAGAGTTTAAGGTGTGTTAGAGCTCTTAGGGCTTTTGTCTAAACCCTAACCCTAAACCCTCAACCCTAAACCCCAAACCCTAAACCCTTTGGAAGGTGTGTTGCTTGAGACAACCAGGCTGCCGCCCAGTGGCAGATGGCTCTCTTTGGCAAATCGCTGAAGGCGCTCCTCGCGATCGTCGCCTCCGGGGCGAGCTGAGGGTTTAGGGTTTAGGGTTTAGGGTTTAGGGTTTAGGGTTTAGGGTTTAGGGTTTAGGGTTTAGGGTTTAGGGTTTAGGGTTTAGGGTTTAGGGTGTAGTTCCCATTAACATACGTAGATAAGGTACCCGAAAAAAAAGACCATGCTTTCGAGCGCCAAAGCCCTAGATCTTAAAACCGTCACCCTAAGCCCCAAGCACAAAACCCAAAACCCCAAACCCTTAACCCAAAACCCAAACCCTAAACCCTAAACCCTAAACCCTAAACCCTAAACCCTAAACCCTCCACCCACCCACCCGCCAACCCAAGAGTTGAAGCTACAGTTTGTGAGTTGAAGAGGGCTGGGGGTGGATGGAACAGGTTTGGGCTTATAGGGTGTAAGGGTTTAGGGTTTAGGGTTTAGGGTTTAGGGTTAGCCCCACATCCTAAAGCCTCTGAGTCTTGAACCCTCAGAACCCTAAACCCTAAACCCTGAACCGTAAGCCCTAAACCCCAAACCATAAGCCCTACCTCTGTAAGCCACGAATAACCAGGGAGTCTTTTCTTGCGATGTCCGGAACCTGACTCCACAAAGAAATCAGGGGGACTATTCACGGGTTCCCCCCTTAAATAACCTGAATTAGGCTTAATTATCCCTAATGGCCTTAATTATGGAGGGAACCTAGGGGGGGCTAGTGTAGAGTGGGGGAGTAGGGCAACCCAGCCACCATTGCGGCACCGGACAAACAGTTTCGAGAAGCCAAAGCCTAAATCCTATAGCTCGAAAACGGGAATTTAGGGTTAGGGCTTAGGGTTTTAGGGTTTAGGATTAGGGAAGTCACTGCCGCAAAAGACCCTTACCAGGGTTCTTTGGGGGGGCGGGGGTTTATAAGGCACACCATCTTATTGCCTCTCCCCTGTACAGAACTAGTACGTAGATCCTAAGCCGTAAGCCCTACACCCACGTGGTGGAAGGCTCTTGTGTCTTTCCTAAGGGAATTGGGGGCGGAGAGAGGACGGCCTAGCAGGTTTTTTAGCATAGGATTTAGGGTTCAGGGTTTAGGGCAAGAACACATTGAAGTCATAAGCGTTGCACTCCTTCCAATTCCTCTTAAGCACCGGAAAGCGTTTGGTTGAAAACCCTGAGCCCTCTTGGAAAACCCTGAGCCCTCTTGGTATCCCCCCCATGTGATAGTGCGGGTACCCTATTGTGGCTTGATGTATGCTGTAAGGGGCCCCAAAAGACAAAACACGAGACCCTAAGCCCCGGTACTTCTGGAGTACCAAGCCCTAAAACCCTAAACGCCGGTGCCGTACCAAACCCCAAGCCCTAAACCCTCAACCCTAAACCCTAAACCCTAAATACTAAACCCTAAACCCTAAACCCTAAACCCTAAACCTAAACCCTGCCTGCAGGAGCTGCCTTAGCTGCCTGCAGCCGTGATGGGGCCCGGCATCTATCAAAAGGATCCCTGTACCCCGGGTGTAGGGGTTAGGGTTTAGGGTTTGGGGTTTACGGTTGGGGGTTTAAGGTTCAAGGTTTACGGGTTTGGGGTTTAGGGCTTGGGGTTTAGAGCTTAGGGTTTGGACATTGGGGATGAGAGATTTACTTGGACCCAACCTTCTGGTTTCTTTAAGGCTGCAGTGGTAGGGTTTAGGGTTTCGGGTTTAGGGTTTAGGGTTTAGGGTTCAGGATTTAGGGTTTAGGGGTTGGGGTTTAGGTGTTTAGGGTTTGGGGTTTAGGGGTTCACGGCTTAGGATCAAGAAAAAGGTACTTGGCTCCCCAGTTGCAAGGACAGCTGCTTTAGACGGCCACTGTAGGGGCTGGTGATTTCGGGCATAGCGTTTCAATGTTGTGCGGCTTTATGCTTTAGGAATTTAAGGTTTCTGGGGTGAGATAGCGCGCGCAATGCGAACCTAGCATCGTTCTGTGATACTCAGCATGCTAGATCCTGAACCCTAGATGGGGAAATACCCTGACCCCCGAATATCCTGAAGCCCTGAGGCATGGCTTTCCCCACTGCTTCGGCACGGGATACCCTAAACCCTAAACCCTAAACCCTAAACCCTAAACCCTAAACCCTAAACCCTAAACCCTAAACCCTAAAGGCACCTGACTCCTGTGACCTCCACGGCCTCCACAACCGCAACCTCGAAGCAACTCCAGGGAAGACGGGTATCCAGGTTGCAGGGTTTAGGGCCCTAAACCCTAAACAGTAAACCCTAAACCCTAAACCCTAAACCCTAAGCCCCAAACCGTAAACCCTAAACCCCAAACCCCAAACCCTAAACCCTAAACCCTATACCCTCCTCCGCAGACTTGGTCTCGGCTTTGTCTTCTTGCACCATGCCTCTTTCAGGCGCCAAGCCAAAACCCTAAGTCCCAAACAAAGCTTAGGGTTCAGGGTTCAGGGTTCAGGGTTCAGGGTTCAGGGTTCAGGGTTCAGGGTTCAGGGTTCAGGGTTCAGGGTTCAGGGTTTAGGGTTTAGGGTTTAGGGTTTAGGGCTTAAATTGGGCTATTTCCCAAAATGGGGGCACCCTTGTTTTCCCTAAATAAAATAGGATCCCCGTAAGGTCACCCCCAAAAAAGGTACCTCCCATTTTCGGAACCCCCCAAATCCTGAACCCTAAACCTAGGGTTTCGGGACTAACCCTGAACCCTAAACCCTAAACCCTAAACCCTACACCCTAAACCCTAAACCCTAAACCCTAACCCTGCAACTTACAAACCCACACCCCGTTGGCACTTGTCATGGGTCTTTCTTCTTGTTTGGGGTGTAATCGGAATTCGGGCTTAGGGTTTAGGGTTTAGGGTACACCCCGGTTTTAGGGTTTAGGGTTTAGGGTCTTTCTTCTTGTTTGGGGTGTAATCGGAATTCGGGCTTAGGGGTTTGTGTTGAGTTTTCTTCGACGGGAAGTAGGACTGGCGTGCCACTGGAGAACCCAAAAGCCAAAAGACTTGAAACTCTGCACTCCCTCACTTTCTAGGGCCTTGGGATGAGTTTGTGGCTTGGCGGTTAGGGTGCGACAGGCCCCAGCCCTGAACCCCGACACCCCGACAAAGGCTCAAGGCTACTCAGCGCCGATTCTTTCGAAAGAAAGCAACTTAACCCTAAACCCTGAAACCCTAAACTCTAGACTCTAAGACTCTAAGAGCCTAAAACGCTAGCACTCTAAGACTCCAAGACTCTGAGACTCTCAAACTCTAAGACTCGAAGACTCTGAGACTCTAAGACTTAAGACCCCTAAACCCTAAACCCTAAACCCTAAACCCTAAGACTCTAAACCCCATCAGCTCCCGAAAGCTGGAGCCCGGCCTACATCCTCCTCTTTTGACTCCTTCTTGGGAGACTCCTCAATCTCCTGCCCGTGTCAACTGGTTCATGGTTGGGATAGTATTAAAAATCTAAATGTACATTCCTTATTGGGTTTTAAGTACCCTTAAAAATGTAAAATGTTACCCAACTATGACAAAGTCAATGGGTCTTTTGGTTGGCTTAGGGTTCGAAGTTTGCGGCTTGGGGCTTCGGGCTTCCGATTTTGGAAGAAGGGCTTCCCCTCCCCCCCCCTTCCTCCCCGCGCTTTCCAGCCACGAAGTAACGTAAGTTTTGTCGCCGGCACCGCCAAGTACCCTCCCGAGCCCCGAAAACAAGAAGCCAAGATGACCTTGACCCAACCCCCCCCCCCCCCCAACTCTCACCTGCAGCTGTTGAAAGTTTAGGGCTTGGGGATTATCTGCAGTCTTCTGGCCCGTCGTGGATTTTGCGTGCTTCCAAGCCCAGGCCTTTCTTCACATTTAGGGTTTAGGGTTTAGGGTTTAGGGTTTAGGGTACACGCCTGGGACTTCCGGCCGAGCCAGGGGGCCTAGGGAGGTTGATTGTGCTCCTAGCCTCCCCTTGACCCCCTGGTTCTTTTGAAGGTAGGGAATGAGGGATATTAGGGCCCTACATATACCCTTTAAAGGACTATGTCGGGTACCTCATTCCCTCATTCCCTACTAAGAACCCCTATATATACCCTTTAAAGGATTATGTCGGGCACCTCATTCAAGAACCAGCCAGTCGAAGGCACTTAGGGTAGGGCATAGTAAGTACCGCGAAGGAAGTCGCAGCCTATCCAAACCCTAAACCCTAAACCCTAAACCCAAGGTTTAGAGGGGAACCTTGAACCAAAAGAAGGCAAAAGGGTACCAGCGGGCTACCAAGCCATTGAACTGCCTAGCGCAAGTAGAGAGCCCGATTTTTTATGGACCGACTCCCAATTTCCGAAAACTATAAGTTTAGCTGTTTCTTTGTTTTTGTTGTTTAGCTGTCTCTTGGGAATTACAGTACCCAACAACTGAAGGAAAAACACAAAAAAACCCAAGTATCTCTAGGAAAAGCCGCGAGAGGCCGTCCTTCACTGGCTCTTTTATGGCCTCCTCCTTCTGGGCCAGAGGGCTCTTCTGTCGCCTTCGTCCATGCTTCAAAGAAATGGCCTTCCTAAGCCCAGGGTTTAGGGTTTAGGGTTTAGGGTTTAGGGTTTAGGGTTTAGGGTTTAGGGTTTAGGCCTAACTAAGCATTCATTGGAAGGGAATGTGGGTATTTCCCCCAATAAGGTTACCCGGAAGATGCCCCAAAATAGTATAATCCTTCTGATAGGAACCCCCCTAAAGGGCACCCCTATTCCGGAAACCGCCCATGTGGGCCGCACTGACTTGTTTGTGAGGACACTGGCGGGTACGTCAATCCTGGCTTTCTCGCCGGCCATCCAGTTCCCCAACGCCCTGAGATCTATGTTCGAAACGTTAACATGTCTGCCCTAAACCCTAAACCCTTAACACTAAACACGTACGAAGCCCAATTTTTAGAGCATATCTACAAGCATGCGCATCCATTCCCGTAAACCGAGTCTGGTCACAATATAGCTTTGGGGCTTAGAGCTTGGAATCCCAAACCCTAAAACCCCTAAACCCTTCATAAGCCCTAAGCCGCTGAACCCAAAGCCCCTTAACCCTGAGCCCCTAAACCCTAAGCCCCTGACCCTAAACCCGAAACCCTAAACCCCTAACCCCTAAACCCCTAACCCCTATGCCATAAACCCCAAAGCCCTAAACCCAAAACCCTAAACCCCTAAGCCAGGCTGCCCAGGAACCTAGGCTTAAAAAGGGTGCCCTTTTTTGCTTTAAGGGGTTTATAAGGGAACCAAAACCCCCCAAAAAGGGAATAAGGGTACTACTGGGCATCCTAGTCATGCCAGCCCATCGCTTCCACTCAGTCTCGAACGGCGGACTCGGCGCAGCCGTGACTTCCTGAGTGCTCGGTGGCTTCTGGGTCCCAGGGCTGCGGTTTAGGGTTTAGGGTTTAGGGTTTAAGGTTTAGGGTTTAGGGCTTAGGGTTTAGGGTTTAGGGATTAGGGTTTAGGGCTACCAATTGGGGCTGGCTAGCCTTTTGGAGGTCCCTTTAAGGGGGAGGGTTGGGGGTAGACCCCTAGACCCCAAACAGCATAGTATAGTTAAGGCAGCGTCAGTGGGAACACTGGGCTGTACGAGCGCTCGCTATACGAACCCTGACCCTAAACCCTAAATCCTAAACCCAAAACCCTAAACCCTAGTTTCGGAAACCCCCCCATGTAAAGCTGACCGTCATCCGCTAAGGGGATCCGATCTGACCCCAATTCGCGGCTGCCAGCCCCCCCCCCCCCCCCCCGGCCTTGAACCTCAAACCCCCCAAAAAAACCCGCGGTTGAAGGGTTTAAGTTTAGGGTTTAGGGTCTAGGGATTAGGGCCCGAAAACCCTAAACCCTAAACCCTAAACCCTAAACCCTAAACTTGGACCTTTCAGACCCTAAGCGCCAACAAGTCGAAGGCATGCAGCAAATGCCGAGAAGCCCGCACTCTCGAGCCTTTAACTAGGCTGCCCAGTAACCTAGGCTTAAAAAGGGTGCCCTTTTTTGCTTAAAGGGGTTTATAAGGGAACCTAAACCCCCCCAAAAAGGGAATAAGGGTACTACTGGGCATCCTAGTTAAGCACTCGACTTTAAAAGGCCCTTGTCGATCGAAGCAACTGAAGTGAAAGATCATGTCTAAACCAGTCTAGGAATGCCCCAAACAGCCCGAAAAGCCAACTTCACCCTAAACCCGAAGCCCATACATTGCCTAAGGCTCCTATGTACTACCTTTAGGGTGGTCTCCCCGCCCCATAGCTAACCCAGAAAGGAACCTCAGAGCCGGTCGACGTTTTCCCGAAACCTCCCGACCAAGATGCACGATTATTCCCATGTTGGGACGTTCCCCCTTATAGTCCTTTATTAGGGATTGTCAAAAGGCGGTAGCAGAATCCCGATTAAGGAGTGTACCCCAAAAGCCCAACCCCTAAACCAACCCGAAACCCGAAACCCGAAACCCTAAACCCTAAACCCTACACCAACGCTGCTGGTATAAACCGTCCAGATGGTTCGTCGGGCCTCAGCTTTCTTTACCTCTGGCTCATCCTTCTTTTCCTGCAGTCACAGGTTTAGGGTTTAGGGTTTAGGGTTTAGGGCATTAGGGTTTAGGGTTTAGGGCAAATTCCAAAAAACTGAACATCCTTAGGGTATTAGGGTGTTTAGGGGCTTTTAGGGTTTTAAGGGATTTAGGTTGAGATGCTCCCCGGTATACTAACAGTCCTGACTAGGGATTATAATTGCGGGTACTTTAATGCCTATGAAGGAATGTTAGTATAAGGGGGAACATCCCAAGCTTTAGGGTTGAATGAGGGTTCTTCTAGGTTTCAGCATTTAGGGTATGGAATGTCGGGTTAGGATTTAGGGTTTGGGACCTAAACCCTAACCCTAAACCCTAAACCCTAAAGTTTAGGCATTGGCGTTTTAAGTTGCGGCGGTATGCACAGATGCAGGGGCTCATTCGCCGGTGATCTGGGCTCACAGGCCGGTGCCGGAGTCCTCTCTTGGGGTTTAGGGTTTAGGGTTTAGGGAGGGTTTAGGGTTTAGGGCTGCAGCTTTCTCTTTTGGGATGTTCCCCCTTATACGAACAGTCCTTAATCGGGATTACAGTACCCCTTCTTATAATCCTTATTAACTGTGTGTAAGGGGAAGGGGGAACATCCCAAGTTTCCTCTCTTGAGGGCCAAATTGCAAATGCTTTGAAAGCATGCGTTGTCGCTGCACTGCCGCTTTACGGCTCCTATAGAGATGCAGAGCCGTTACTTGACGAACAAGAGAGGTTGGGGTACCCACCCTAGACCCTAAACCCTAAACCCTAAACCCTAAACCCCCCCTTTCAGGGGAGGGGCGGGGAGTCTGACCCTCATGCCTCAACCCGAAACCCTCGCCAGCCTTGCTCGCCTTCACGATGACTGGGCTGCTGCTCGACTCCTTACTTTTGCTCTTCTTCCTGAAGGGAGGGCTTAGGATTTAGGGTTTAGGGTTTAGGGTTTAGGATTGAGGGTTGAGGGTTTAGATTAAGGAGCTCCCAGATCGCATTCAACCTCATGTCCCTCTCACCCCAAAGGGTCCATGCAGCCATGTCGTCTACACGTGGGCCCCAAGGTCGCCCAGCAACCATATTGTGATAAGGTTCTTTGGGTTGGCTTTTTTATAAGGGAAACCTTAACAACAAAAAGAGGTAATATTATAAGGGCACTCTTCTTTGGGTTGGCTTTTTTATAAGGGAAACCTTAACAACAAAAAGGGGTAAAGGGTACCATTTGGGCTACCAAGGCCCTAAGGCTACGAAATAGGAGAAACCATTTAAGGCCCAAGTAGAAACAATATGGGTGCATGGACCCTTAGGGTAAGGTACCCTCCATAGGCTCCCTGGGTAGGACTCAACCTTATGTTACCCCAAACCCTAAACCCTAAACCCTGAACCCTAACCCTAAACCCCAACAAACCCTAAACCCTACACCCTAAACCCTGTAAGGTGGGTACATGGGCACTGCGCACTATCTAAGGTGAAGGTGGGAAGGGGCAGCACCGAGCTGGACATTGGATGGTTTCAGGGGGGTTGCTTAGGTTTTGTAGGGTTTAGGGCTTAGGGTGTTTAGGGTTTAGGGCTTAAGGTGTTTCGGGCTTTAGGACTCGGACAAGTCTCTACTAATTGCTTAAGAACCCCGAAAAAACAAAAAAAACTCTGCCTTGTTAAGCGTCATATAGGGATTGTTATTCTTTCTTCTCATGGGTTTTTCCAGGATGGGCTATTATACCCTGCAATCCGTTAAAAGGCCCTTAATTGGGTCCTAAACCCTAAACCCTAAACCCTAAACCCTAAACCCGAAACCCTAAGATTTTAAGGCCTCACAGCCCATCCTGGTTTTAAGCAAATAGTAGGTCTTTGGGCTCAAGGCTTGATAGGGCTTCGGGGTTGCTTCGGTTTTATAGGGTTTAGGGCTTGGGGTGTTTAGGGTTTAGGGCTGAAGGTCTTTAGGGTTTTAGGGCTTAAGGTGGTTTAGGGTTTAGGGTTTAGGGTTTAGGGTTTAGGGTTTAGGGTTTAGGGTTTAGGGTTTAGGGTTTAGGGTTTAGGGTTTGGGGTCGAAAAGGCCTCGGGCTTAGGATATACTGCTTTTGCCCTCTCAGGGGCGCTTCGGGCTTCCTTTCAAGTCGAATTCCCCCCCAACCCTGGGTTTAGGGTTTAGGGTTTAGGGTTTAGGGTTTAGGGTTTAAACCTGCCTGCCAAAGCCCGACTTCGAATCCTCCACTGCATCAGCCCCGCACTCGCTTTCTTTCTGAAGCCATTGTCACACAACTACTTGGAGGTTTAGGGTTTAGGGTTTAGGGTTTAGGGTTTAGGGTTTGGGGTTTAGGGTTTGGGGTTTAGGGTTTAGGGTTTAGGGTACGTATTAACCCAATAGTCATTGTACTTATAAGCAGCTAGGGGGCCCGACCCCTAAATAGATCCCCAAAATAATCGGATTGCCTTTAGTAAAGACCCTGATTTCGGAAACCCCCCCTATAAGTAGGGTTATAAAGGCCCTAGGTTCTAACTCCCGTTCACTAAAGATGATTCATACGAAAGGGGGCCCTCTTGCGGGGAACAAGGCTGTCAGTCCACATTTCGGGAACAGGGTGAACTGGCCGACCGTCCTTAACGAGCTCCGCTCGTCCTGGTGGTTTCGTGCTGCTTGAAAACATTTCTGTCTAGTGAAACAATGATCCATGTACCCATCTAGTATAAACTTGGGCCTTAGGGGGGATCCTTTTCGGTAGCTTTAGGTCCCGAGCTTATATAGTTATATAATACGATAAGGGTACATGGACCCTTATTTAGGGTTTTCTCTGCTTCAAAACAAGGTCTGCGGGCGGTGCCTCCACGTTCCTCAGGCCAAACATACACGGCTCACCACAGCAACAATGATCAACCCCACGGACAACCCCTGAGCAGCCTCCCACTCTTCGGGTGGCTCGCTGCATTCCCGGCACATATAGGACCAAATGGGGTGGCAGACCTGGCATCGCGTTGTTGTCGAGGTGGTGCCGGTGGTGCTGGTTGACGCGGTCTTCGACGTCGACGTCGCCGTCGAGCTGATCGAGGTCATTGTCACGGTGCTTGTCGTGGCCGTGGCCGTGCTCCTCGTAACCGTGCTCGTCGTGGCCGTGCTCGTCGTAGCCGTATTCGTTGTGCTGGCTGTCACGGTAATTGTCGACATTGTCGTGCCTGTGCTTGTCGTGTCCGTGCTCGTCGTGACGGACGCCGTGCTCGTAGTTGTCATGGTAAGTGTCTTGCTCGTCGTGCTCGTAGTTGTGACGGTCATTGTCGTGCTCGTCGTGGGGATCTGCTTACAAACGGGAAAACTGTTGCTGGCTGGCGCACCGACGACATGGGTGTTGAAGCTTTGGGGAGATCCTCATCGGTGATCTCTGAGACGTACCTGTCGAGGCCTTGGCACTCGGCCAGTGTAACTTCCTCGGAGAAGGGTGGGCACGAGGTTGTGTTCCATTCGCCAGACACCTTAGTGATCTCCATCCTTCGTGGCTCGAAGGCAGCATGAGCACTTTTGGATGCCGTGACAAGCAGCAGCACGATGACTCGCATGGCCATGGCAACGCGGGGAGCACGTGGGGAGCGCGCGGGGAGCATGCGCGCGGGGAGCACTTGCAGTGGCAGTGTTCTGGTTTGAGCCCAACAATGTAGCCAGCTCATGAAGCCGTAGCCTATGGTAATAGGGTTTAGGGTTTCGTGCTATACCTTCACTCACTTACGTGTATTGGTCCTTACGTCTGGGGTGGGGAGAGTATGCAGCCTAAACTTTCTCAAAACTAAATTGCACATCCGAGAACCCTAACCCCTAACAGGGGCCAGGGTTTAAAGCAAACGAAGGAAGGCTCTGATTGCAGGGTAATCGAACATGCCTCCGAAGGATTTGGGTTTGAGGTTAGGGTGTAGAAACCCTAAATCCTAAACCCAAAAGTTCTCGGGCTAGAATCAGGGCAGCTACATTCAGAACTGGTCACAACCTGCTTTTGCGCTGGAAACTCAAAGAACCCTACTTCGGACTTACGAAATGAACCTTACTGTAGCCGTTTTAACAGGCTCAGTATTCTCCCCTAATTCTGAAGAACCCCTTTATAGAAATATTTGCTCATATGGTTCTGCTGGGAAGCTGGTCATTTCTCCCATCATGCGCCTACATAGTATAGACTTGGGCGCGAAAGCTGCTAGTTAGAAGCCACTTTAAGGCCCAAGTATATACTACCCTAACCCTAAACCCTAAACCCTATAAACCCCAAACGCTAAACCCTAAATGGGCACATGGGCCCTTCTGGGCCCCTTCGACTGAAGGCGGAAACCCTAAAACCAGTGAAAGCTCTGTGGCCTCTCAGCCGGGCTCCGCCGCCTTCCTGTTTTTGGGTTTAGGGTTTAGGGTTTGGGGTTTAGGGTTTAGGGCTTAGGGTTCAGGGTTTGGGGTTTAGGGGGTTTAGGGGGTTTAGGGCTAGGGTTTAGGGTTGAGGTTTGAGGGTTTAGGGCTAGGGTCTAGGGTTTAGGGTGGTTTGGGGTTTCGGGTGGTTTGGGGTCTAGCATTGAAGACCTAAGAACCCAAAACCTACTGCGCAGTAACTGCAGGGTTCAGGGTTTAGGGTCGTCATTGTAATATCACCCCCATCTAGTTCTTAGGAAAAGGTTCAGGCTTTTGGGTCTCTGATGCCAGAATAGTATTTACTAGAAAGGTAGCCTCTGTGTGTAGAGTTTCAGGGCACAGCGCTCGTAGCAGCTAGTGCGAATAGGTCATCTGAAGGGTTCGGGGTTTAGCGGTATCATGCAAGGACCCGCTGCAACTCCGCAACTTGCTCTCGTGCCTTTGAGGAACCTTGGTGCCAGCGCCGAACATGCTTGCAAAGTGACTTACACGGAGCAGGTCAAGCAGGCATGCCCTAAGCGCTTAACCCGTGCCTCGCGACTTGCCCGAAGCCGAGCGGTTCCGTCGTTTTGACCTCCAGCTACACGTGTGTTGGCGGTTACGGGCATGCTCCGGCATAGAACCCCAAGAAAACCTTCAAAAGTGCTCAGAACTCGTACTAAACCCCCGAACCCTGAACCCTGAACCCTCAACCCTGAACCCTGAACCCACTGCCCTTCAACCCTAAACCCTAAACCCTAAACCCTAAACCCTAAACCCTAAACCCTAAACCCACAGCCCTTCAAGCCTAAACCCTGCGAAGGGGGGGGCCCACCAAGTCAAAAAGAAGGGTTAGAAAGGGCCGTAGAGTGATCAGTCTGGACATTTAGGGTTTCGGTTTCGGTTTTATGCATGCATCCTTAGGGTTCAGGTTTAGGGGTTAGGGTTAACTAAAGTCAGTATAGAAAGGGGGGGGGGGGGGGTAGGGTTTAACGTTTGGGGATTCGGGTTACCTAAAGTCAGTTTGGGGGGGGGGGGGGGGGGGGGCGGGTTGAGTGGGGTTTAGGGGAGGGGGGGGGGGGGGGGGGGGGGGGCGTCATGGTTGATAGTGTTTAGATGTGTTTAGGGTCTAGAGCCCCTAACCCTAAACCCTAAACCCTAAACCCTAAACCCTAAACCCTAAACCCTAAACCCTAAACATAGACTCGAAGGCATGAACCAATGAACTTCAACTGAGCCACGAATGTGACGGTTAAGGGGAACCCCGAGGTGCCGAAGACCCCCCCCCCCCACGGTTTAGGGTTTAGGGTTTAGGGTTTAGGGTTTAGGGTTTAGGGTTTAGGGTTTAGGGTTTAGGGTTTAGGGTTTAGGGTTTAGGGTTTAGGGCTTCCTTAAAAGGGTAATACGGATTAGTATCTTGTATTCTCGGGGTTCTTATGCAAATAAAAGTAGAAACCAACAGGCATGGCATTCCAGTCGAGAGAAACCATACAACATGCTGCTCTGAGCAGTTGAGAAGCTCACAGACGTCGACATGCCCCAGCAGAGCCACGGTTTAGGGTTCAGGGTTTAGGGTTTAGGGTTTAGGGTTTAGGGCTGCATCCCTCGGATAGTCCTTCTGCAAAAAGAAGGCTATGTCCAGTGTTTAGGGCTTAGGTTTGGGATGTTCCCCCTTATACTATCACTCCTCAATTGGGAGTAGAGTGCCCCCCAAAATACTCCCTGCTAAGGACTGCGAGTGTAAGGGGGAACATCCCAAGCTTAGGTTGTTAAAGGCTGAGCCCCAAACGTTCACCAGCGCCTGGGCCTGAACAACACAACCATCCCAGAAGTCCACAAACCAACCCTAAACCCCAAAACCTGGAGGCCCTAAAAGCCCGAAGTCCGAGAAACAAAAAAAATAGGTCCTAGGGTCGTTACATGGTGCCTCCGTATGGGTCCTCAAACGGGCTCCTAGGGTAGTTACATGGTGCCTTCCTATGGGCCCTTAAACGGGGTCCTAGGGTAGTTACATGGTGGGGACCTTATATACCGTGGCAAGCTGCAACTGCCCTTCGGGAAGGCACAGCCAACAAAGCCTTCTGAGGGTGGCTACCCTTAGTATGGGCGCTTAAACAGGGTACTTACATACCCTATACAAATTAAGGGCCCATACACCAGAACCCTTTAGAGGAGTTTAGGGTTTAGGGTTTAGGGTTTAGGGTTTAGGGTTTAGGGTTTAGGGTTTAGGGTATAGGGTTTAGGGACCATTTTTAAGGCCCATGAAAAGTACCCTCAGAAGCCTGTGCACCCTAACAGGCCCCATGAACTCCTTGAGGGCCACTCCATGGAGCGCAATCCCTGAAAGCAGCAAGTTCTCTAAACCCTAAACCCTAAACCCTAAACCCTAAACCCTAAACCCTAAACCCTAAACCCTAAACCCTAAACCCTAAACCCTAAACCCTAAACCCTAACCCTAAACCCTAAACCCTAAACCCTAAACCCTGAACCCTAAACCCTAAACCCTCAGTCGAGATCCCGCGATGCTCGGCTCGAGGCGTTTCACTCTTCTTCGGCTCGGCCTTCGGGTCTCATTTCGGATTCTCAAGATTTCTACCCGTCTAGGTTTAGGGTTTAGGGTTTAGGGTTTAGGGTTTAGGGTTTAGGGTTTAGGGTTTAGGGTTCAGGGTTTAGGGTTCAGGGTTCAGGGTTTAGGGTTTAGGGTTTATAAGGTTTAGAGTGCAGGGTCTAGCAGACCGCGCCTTTCGGCGCAGGGTCGGGTCAAGTACAAACCCTGAACCCTGAGGCTTCAGAAAACCCAACGGTTCGGGAATAACAAGCCCTAAGCTCCGAAAGCCCTAAGCTCCTAAACCCTTATATACGGGAAACTGGAACCTAAACCCTAAACCCTAAACCCAAACCCTAAACCCTAAACCCTGAACCCTAAGCCCCAAGCCCTAAACCCTAAACCCTAAACCCTAAGCCCTAAACCCTAAACCCTAAACCCTAAACCCTAAACCCTAAACCCTAAACCCTAAACCCTAAACCCTAAACCCTAAACCCTACCATAGGGCTTAGGGCCCTCCGAGCTGCCCTCCGCAGCCTTGCGCTTGCTGGCGCTGCGTTTCCTTGACCGGCTCTTCTCCTAGGCGTCCCCCTAAGGGTGAGTGTAGGGTTTAGGGTTTAGTTTGGGGTTTGGGGTTTGGGGTTTGGGGTTTAGGGTTTAGGGTTTAGGGTTTAGGGTTTAGGGTCCATGTACCCATGTATATACTTGGGCTCTAATGCTACTGAATAGGAACCCCTCGATGCTACTATGGGTACATGAACCCGCCGGGTTTGAGGCTGGCTCACTTGGAAGCTCTTTTGACTTAGTAAGTCTACTTAATACTTCCAAGCCCGATTATAATCCCGAAAGCCCTTTCTGAAACGATCCGCTTCCTCGAAGATTCGCGAGAATCCTTCGAGGCAGCAGCACCCGGAACAGCTCCAGCATCCGCAGAGTCTAGGTGCCCCTGACGCATATAAACCCTACAAACCTTAAAAAACATTACATACCAAAAAAAGCCGACAAACCCTATACACCCTGCACACCCTGTACACCGTATAAACCCTAAAAACCCTATAAGCCCTAAAAACCCTGAACCCTGTTAAAGTTGAAATCACTGGATTCACCCCTGCCTGAGGTTTAGGGTTTATAGGGTTGTGGGGGGGGGGGGGGAATGGGGTTTATGGGTTCATCTAGGGTCCGAAGCCCCAAAAGCCCGCCGACGCCAAGGGTTAGGGTCTAGGGTTCAGGATTTTGGGCTTGGGTTTAGGGTTTAGGGTACAGGGCCACCAGCCCTAACCCACTAAACAACTGAGTTCTTGGTAAGGAACTGAGTAAATTTAGTTGGCATACTCGAGTCATATAGTAGACAACACTGTAGGGTTTAGGGCTTAAATGTGCCCGTACTACCGTAACTGAACTACAGTGCCACAAGAACCCACGGTTAACCCTAGACCCTAAACCCTAAACCCTAACCCCCCATTAAACTCCCCCCCTTGGGCCTTCTTCTTGTTGCGAGACCGGCTGCGGTTCTTCTTTCGACGCGACCTGACCAGCAGCCCTAAACCCTAAAGCCTAAACCCTAAACCCTCCCCTGGACTTCTGAAGCCACAGGGCTTAGGGTTAAGGGCTTGGTGGATCTGATGTCGTCTCTAGGTTTAGGGATTTAGGCATTGGCATTAGGAGTGTAGGGTTTTGTTGGGCGTTTAGGGTTGAGCCCAAAAACTTGCTTCCGCAAAGACGCTCAAGCCAAATAGAAGGCCTGAAATTTGCTGGGAACACGTGCTGCAAAAATGGTCAGATGTTGGTTTTCTATCAAGAAGACTGAGAGAACACACAAATTGGCAAAAACCTTGAACTCAGCTGGCTCTTGCGAGTCAAAGTTCCCCTGACAGGAAATCCGCATTACAGGAAGATGAAGTTCAAAAAAATTCTGGCGAACTGCTGCTCGACTTGTAAGCTTCAATTGAATTGGAGCTACTGGTCAACTGCTGCGGGTGGAGCTTGCGAAGCATCATGGAATAGCAGCCATTTTGTGTGGGTGCGGTTCCGACTGCCAGCAACGCTTGCTGTCCACCAACAAGATGCAACACTTGACTTCGAAAACTTGGGTTCTTCAGGACAATCATGCACCTGTCTGCTTCTGACAACGCAGGTCGCTTGAACGATGCTGTCAGTCTTAAATATTCGAGCAATTCAACCTGCAACGCTTGGAACCTATCCAAAGTTCGGTCCTTGCTGAGAGTCTGCACTGCATGACTTCTTTCCGAAGTCCTCGATCCGGCGGTGGTGGTGGCAGGAAGTGCTGCTGTGCGATGGTGCTCGACGGGGAGAACGCCGACCACATCGTCCTAGTGCGCGATGTGGCCCTTGACGGGATGACATCTGAGGTGGCGGAGGAGGATCGCCACACTCTTTGTCACACCTTGTTGGAACGGCAGAGGTGGGGACGTGCACTGGCATGTTTGACCAAGAGCCGTGTCATGCAAGTGAACGCAGTTTAAGATCCAAATGCCCCGGATTCAGAACGTGGAAGAAGACTGGCACTGTCGGGTGCAGCTCAGGCGCCAGGTAGTTGTGCAGCGAAACGTTTCCGGAGCTGGAGCTAAGTTGAAAAAACAGGGCTGAACCAGTGTAGGGGTTTAGAGGTTTACGGCTTGGTTCAGTGTGTTTAGGTGCTTAGGGCATAAGTCTTACGGTAGTGACATGGTCCCTTAGTATGTGGCCTTAAAAGGGTACCCCTTGTATACCCTAAATCACAACCCAAACAAAGAGGTAAGGGACCGTATTAAGGGCCAATGAATAAGGGATCTAGGGAACCCCTATGCCTTCTCTTGCGCGCTGAGTCAGTCTTTCTTGGGGGAAACTCTGCATCCTAGGGTTCGGGTTTCTTTTTTTGGTTTAGGGTTTAGGGTTTGTAGGGTTTGCAGGGTTTAGGGTTCTGGGGTTTCAGGCTTCGGGTTTGGGCTCAGGGTTCACGGTTTAATGGGCATAGGCGGCATAGGGCGGTCTAGGGTTTAAAAGGATAACCATATTAAACCCTAAACCCTAAACTCCCTAAACCCTAAACCCTAGACCCTAAACCCTAAACCCTAAGCCCTAAACCCTAAACCCTGAACCCTAAACCAAAACCTACTACCTAGTCAGCCCCTAAGGGTGCGGGCTCTTCTTCGGGTCTTTGGGCTTAATTAGGGGGGCGGGTAGCGATTAAGGTTTTAGGGTGTAGGGTTGAGGGTTTTAGGGCTCAGGCCCTACTGACTTGGGAGCTCACACATGGGTCGTTTTAGCTGGAGATAGTTGTAAATTGTTATGGCCGGGGTTTAGGATTTAGGGAAATTATGGCTGATATCCCGACATATAACTGCAAATGGACACGCAAGCAGAGGAAGCCTCGAAACCCAAAACCTGAAGCCCAAAGCCCAAAACCCCAACCCCAAGCCCTAAACCCCAAACCTTAAGCCCAAAACCTGAAACCCTAAGCCGGAGACCCGCAGCCCTAAAATCCCTAAAATCCCTGGACCTCAGCCACTGGGTTCTGGGAGTCAGGGTTTCGGGTTTAGGGTTTAGGGTTTATGGCTAAGGGCTTAAGGTTAAAACTCTGAAGTCTGAGCCCCGACCCCTAAACTGTAATTTTTTGGCTCGGGTCCACCTAGTTTGCGGAAACGTTGCTTACATTCCTGGATCGCTGACTGACTGTAAGCCCTGTAAACCCCCCAAGAAGATCTTCGGGTCATTCGATTATCTTCGGGCAGTTGCATGGGCCCTTAGTCTGGCCCCATAATTTGGGAGCCCTTATCTAATTGCAGCCTGTATATAACCATAGCCTGTATATGATTCTAGCCTGTATATATCCAATAAAACCAAGGCCAGCCTGAAAGGAAGGGGGCCTAAACCCTGAACTCTAAACCCGAAGGCCTACACCCCTAAAATTAAGCCCCTGAACCCTAAACCCTAAACCCACAAATTGGGCATGCCTGACACTGGACTGGGACTGTCCTTGCTCAACAACCGGAACTTGTTCTGGTAAGCTGGGAGCTTCGCCGCGCCGGACTCTGACCCTGTCGCTGACTCTGGCGCGTCCAAGGAGTCGAACGTCCCCAAGAAACACCCTCGGTGTATATACTCAAACGCCTTCGGATGACTCTCAAGCCCGTGTGCAAGTTCGGACTTCATGCCTTGCTGCGTGACTCTGTAGCACCTGGTTCTTTTCTTTGGCAAAAGAAGGAAACGTGCCCCATGAAGGAAAACCCCTTTAGGGTAGGTCGCGACAAACAATTTCTATAAAGGAAATACGGCCTTTCACTGATTCTTGGGGTGTATGGGCTAAACAGCCAGACCTTGACCAGCGCGTACATTGAAAAGGGCATGCTCTCAACCCTGAACGCTAACTGAAACCTCTCATATCATCAGAACTTAAACCTCCAAGCCTCTCAAGCTTAAACCCCTACGGCTCTACCTGAAGCTCCGAACCCCTAAGCTACCGATCCGAATCCTAAGCCCCTTTCAGCCCTAAACCCTAAACCCTAAACCCTAAACCCCAAACCCTAAACCCCAAACCCTAAACCCCGAACCAGACTCCCCGCCCCCGACAGAAGCACCTGCTGCTTCGCGACCGCTTCTTGCGATCCCGATCCTGCCACAAGGTGAAAGTGTAGGGTTTGGGTTTAGGGTACGGTTACTTAGTTACTATACTCCCCTTAGAACCTTAATGTTAATATCCTCTTGGGTTTTGTATACACAAAAATAAAAACCATGATTCCCAAGGGGGATATGGGTCAGGGTTTAGGGTTTGAGGTTAAGGGTTTGGGGGCGGGCGGGCGCGTGGGCGGGTGGGGGGAGGGGGGGGGGGTGGATTCGGCTTGGCGGGGAGAGATTGAATGTAGTATAGCACAAAGTGTCGACCCCTGCGTCCATGGAATACAACGCATCTCCAAAGATGATACGTGTGTCTCGTGCCGCAGTTGCGCACTTCTCAAGGGGCATCGGGCACATACACTCTACATCTCAAGTGGCACTATCGGAAGCTAAGTTTGGGTGCTGCATGGTGAAGGGTTCAATGATATGGGCCGGCGTTTTCAAGTAGACCAGCCGGCCCTGTACCTCTAAACGGAAAGCCCTCAACCCATTGATGTTGAACCCTAAATCCTAAACCCTAAACCCCATAGTGGACTTCCTTGTGGCCTTCCACGGTCCCCCTTGCAGTTTGAGCTCCCACTGGGGGATTTAAGAATGAAGGGCGCTGCAATTGTCTTATTTCTACTAAGGTTTAGGGTTTAGGGATTAGGGTTTAGGGATTGGGGTTTTAGGGTTTAGGGTCTAGGGTTTAGGGTTTACGGGGTTGGTAGGGCCCCTTGGGAACAACCCTGTTCGGAACACTCAAGGTATCTTAAAGGTTGGGTACTTGAGAGGGGGCGGGGGGGGGGGTGTCCAGGAGTCCAGGTGCGGCTAGCACCCTAAACTCTGAACCTTAAACCCTAAACCCTAAACCCTGTGGGCTGAGGGTTTAGGCTCCCCTAAAATGGGCCCTTCATTGGTGATCCCCTCTATACCCCTTGTATACCCTCCTTAGAACTGCTCTTTGCTTCTCGCTTTTAGAAAGTTAGGTTCTTGCACTCATGAAATACCCAAGGCCCATACTTCAGAACCCTTCAAATTGGCAAGGGGCTTTCCTAAGGGACCATGCAACTTCCCTTCGTTGCAGGGTTTAGGGTTGAGGGGTCAGGGTGGTTGTCTGCCTTGTGCTTCTCTTTGTCTTTGTCCTTCTCCTTTTCTTTCTTGTCCTTGCGCAGCGCGGAACGCGATGAGGCGCTCAGAACAAGTTGCCGACATGTGCCTTACCCTACCCTAAATCCAAAACCCTAAACACTCATCCCTAAACCCTGTAACCCTAACATGAAATTCATGGGAACCACAAGATACGTACCCCATACGGAACTCATCAAGCACAATAAGTTCAGGGGCTGGGACTTTAGAGTGTAGGGTTAGGGTTTTGGGGTTTTGGGTTTTGGGTTTTGGGTTTAGGGTTTAGGGTTTAGGGTTTAGCCCAAGAACAAAACTCACTCTTTGTTGCTTCCTTCACTGCCCTTCATTGCGGGCTCTTAAACTACGCTTTGCTTAAGAAGTAGAATAAGATCCCTGTAACCCTAAACCCTCAACCCCAAAACCCTAAAGCCTAAAGCCTTCAGGAAATTGACCCCTGAGCCTTGTAGATGTACTTGCGTGTGAGGCCGTCGGGCTACAGGTTCCCCATGCACTCTGACCCCTTAATGTTCAAAACCCGAAACCCGAAACCCTAAACCCTTAATCCTAAACCCTAAACCCTAAATCCTAAACCCTAAGCCCTGACACCCAAACCCTAAACCCAATGTGAAGCTGCAGCCAATAAGAGAGGGTGGGCCCCGTGCCTCTGCGAGACAGAGGCCGTCGTTACGATGGCTGTGCTCAGCTTTCAAGGGTTAGAACAGGCAGGTGTTGACACCCTAAACCCTAAACCCTAAACCCTACACCCTAAACCCTAAACCCTGAACCCTGAACCCTAAACCCAAAACCCTACACCCGCCTTGATCTTTTCCTTCTCGCTGTCTTTACCCCGAGACCTGTCTCGCGACTTGTCCTGCTTCAGGCTTTCAGGGGTTTAGGGTTCAGGGTTTAGGGTTTGGGGTTTAGGGTTAAACAGTTTAGGGTTTAGGGTTCAGGGTTTAGGGTTTGGGGTTTAGGGTTAAACAGTTTAGGGTTTAGGGTTCAGGGTTTAGGGTACGCTAAACCCTAAACCCTCAAGACCTAGGCTTAGGGGCCCTCAGCCCGAAACCTGCAACCCTTGTATTCCATCATTCTACCCTAAACCCTAAACCCTAAACCCTAAACCCTAAACCCTAAACTCTAAACCCTAAACCCTAAACCTAAACCCTAAACCCTAAATCGAACAAAAAAGGCTTCTGTTCTAGGGCTTGGAGCCCAGTGCTTCGGGAAGTTTCCCAAGGGGGCCCATAAACCCTAAATCCTAAACCCTAAACCCTAAACCCTAAACCGTATGAACTCTAGAACTCATGGGCCCCAGGCAAAATTGGGCCTGGGCTTTGGGATTTGCAACGGAAGCTCATGACCCTCCACTGCCTAACAGGGTTTAGGGTTTAGGGTTTAGGGGTTTAGGGGTTTAGGGGTTTAGGGGTTTAGGGGTTTAGGGGTTTAGGGTGCAGCTGTCAGCTGCTGCGAGCCGCTCAGCACTATGAACCCTTAAGCCCTCAACCCTGAACCCCAAAACCACTAAACCCCAAACCCTCTCTCCCCAAACACTAAACCCCTAAACCCTAAACCCTCTCCCCAAAAAACCCTAAACCCCTAAACCCCCCTAACCCAGGAATGGCTCCTTGTCTTTCTTCTTTTTCTTCTTCACTTCTGACGACGACCTGTGCCCACAGGCATAGGGTTTAGGGCTTAGGCTGTAGGACTTAGGGTCAGACCATGCTATCAGTCCACAACCCCAGACTCAAAACCGCCAACCTGCCGCATGGGCACACGCCCCAACAGTCCTTAAACACTGACGCCTTACACCCCTGAACGCTGAAAGCCTCGACCCGTAAACCCTCATAAACTTTAAACCCTCAAACCCTAAGCCA
Source organism: Symbiodinium natans (assembly GCA_905221605.1). Taxonomy (NCBI): domain Eukaryota; class Dinophyceae; order Suessiales; family Symbiodiniaceae; genus Symbiodinium; species Symbiodinium natans. Next base: position 237,798 of record CAJNDS010000002.1, read on the forward strand.
CAAGCCCTTTACGCCTTCTCCCGGAGTTTAGGGTTTAGGGTTTAGGGTTTAGGGTTTAGGGTTTAGGGTTTAGGGTTTAGGGCTTAGGGCTTAGGGTTTAGGATTCCGGGTTCTTGCCAACAAGACTTCGGGGCTCGCAGGGCCAAGGGGGGCTTGGACAGGGCTTAGGCCTAAACCTTAAACCCCAAACCGTGGTGCAAGGGTTTAGGGTTTAGGGTTTAGGGTTTAGGGTTTAGGGTTTAGGGTTTAGGGTTTAGGGATTGGGGTTATACCCTTTAAGGGATTCTGGGGTAGCCACATTCCCTCATTCCCAGTAAGTTTGTAAAACTTGGAAGGATTCGGTTCTTTTTGTAAGGCCCAATAGGGCTTAGGGATTAGGGTTAAGGATTTAGGGTCTAGGGACTAGGGTGTAGGATTTAGGGTTTAGGGCTAGCCCCATTGGGTTTAGGGATTTGGGTCTAGGGTTTAGGGTTTAGGGCGGCAGGTCCCCTCCTCTTTCCTTGGCCACTAGCCTGGGAAGTCTGGCTTTAGGGTCCAAGACTGAAGGCCAGAAACCCAAAACCCTAAACCCTGGACTCTGAACTAGAAACCCTAAAGCCTAAACCCTAAACTCTAAACCCTAAACTCTAAACGCTAAACCCGAAACTGTCTGGAAGACTGTGCGCAATTTTCGAAGCAGCACAAGCTTGTTGACTTGGAGGCTGCGGGCAGTGTAGGTTTGGGGCTCAGGATTTATTTAGTAGCCCCTAAACCCTACACCCTATAAACCCTAAACCCTAAACCCTAAACCCTAAACCCTAAACCCTAAACCCTAAACCCTAAACCCTAAACCCTAAACCCTAAACCCTAAACCTAAACCCTAAACCCCAAAGTTTGGCCTAAAGCTGGGGGCCCCGGACCGCGATCCGGAGGAAGCAGCTTTCTTCCGCTCCTGCGCTTTTAAGTGGACGGTTTAGGGTTTAGGGTTTAGGGTTTAGGGTTTAGGGTTTAGGGTTTAGGGTTTAGGGTTTAGGGTTTAGGGTTTAGGGTTTAGGGGTTGGGGTTTAGGGCTGCTTGAATTCATAGGCACCTATAAGTAGGGTCGAGGGTTTGGGGTTGGGGGTTTAGGGTGAAAGCTCCCCTTCAGCTGCCTTTCCAGTAACCATATTGTAATACGGGCACCCTAAAACCTGAACCCTAAACCCTAAACCCTAAACCCTAAGCCCTAAACCCTAAACCCTAAACCCTAAACCCTAAACCCTAAACCCTAAACCCTAAACCCTAAACCCTAAACCCTAAAACCCTGACCCGCCGAGTGCGGACGGAGGACGCCAAGCTCAGTGACTTCGCGCGCCGGGGAGTTCGAGGCCCTAAACACCCCAAACCCTGAAATCCGGTGTATAGGGTTTAGGTTTAGGGTTTAGGGTTTAGGGTTTAGGGTTTAGGGTTTAGGGTTTAGGGTTTGGGGTTGAGGGTTTAGGGTTTCCAGTTTAGGGCCTATAGAGCCTATTTACCCTTCAAGGCACTGAACCCTAAACGCCCCTGCAGCTCCATCTACCCCAAGACCCTGAAAACCCAAACTCCTCTAACCCCCCCCCCCCCCCCCCCCCTCCCGGCGCCCCTAACAAAACCCAAGCCCCAAAGCCCAATGAAACCTGAAACCTGAACCCTGAAACCCTGAACCCTGAAACCCTAAAATCTTACCCAGAAGCCTTTGAGTCTACATGCCTTAACCCCGAACCCGGAGGCATGAGTCCAAGTAGAAAGGGGATGAGCAGGAGTGTGCAGGTAAACAGGGAAGGCTCGGGCCTTATAAGGTAATAATGTGGTACATGGAGCCTTGGCTGCATTCAGGAGGGTAGCAAAAAACTAAACTTTTAGCTACCTTATTCAGAAACCCAATAAACCCAAAAAGGATAAAGATGTAAAGTTACAGTAAAGCACCACAAAGGAGCCTCAGGGTTAGGCGCATGTGCATGTTGCGACGCAACATGTTTAACCTCCAGAAGGCCCAGGGCTTCTCCTTGTCCTTCTTCTTCTTGTCCTTCTTCTCCTCCCAGCAGAGATCTCCTAAACCTAAAGCCAAACAGCAAGCCGTAATTCCTAAACCAAGTTTCCCGAAACCCTAAACCCCAATCCCTAAACTGCTACAAGGCTGGGAGAGGCGAACTCCGAACCAGTCCCTTAGTCAGGAGGGAACTCCGGATTTCGGTAGTTTTGGGCACCCCTAAGTGTAAGCCTAGCATTCAGGGCTAGCATTCAGGGCAGCGTTTAGGGTTTAGGGTTTAGGGCGGCTCAGGGGTTTAGGGATTAGGGTTTAGGGTCTTGGGTCCATGCGCCCATAGCATTCAGAGCAGCGTTGAGGGTTTGGGCTTATAGGGCTCGTATGGTACTTTCTTGGGCCCTGATGCTTTTCACTAGGAACCCCCATGAACCCCCCTTGAAGGCCTAAGTACTAGATGGGCACCTGGGCCCTTCAGGGACATTAGATACTGACGGCAATCTTAACCAAATGCATATATACGTATACCTATACACATGCGTGCTAGAAAACCTGAGAAGGATCCAAGTGAAAAGGCACTCACGCCAGATTATTACAAAACAACAGTACGCCGAGCCCCGTGAACGCTGTTGGGAGCCCCCGGGCTCTTCAAGGTGTTTGGGGGTTAGGGTTTGCGGATTTAGGGCTTGGGGGTTTAGGGTTTAGAGCTTCAAACCCTGTAGGGTTTAATGGGTTTGGAAGGTTTACAAGGTTTATAGGGTTTGCAGGATTTATAGGCTTCACACGGTTTACGGAATTCACACGGCCTTTTAGGATTTTGAAGGGTTGCGGCGTTTCCAGGGTTCAGAGGGTTTACAGTATTTACAGGGGTCATCCCTTCTGACGATTTGTAGGGTTTATCGAGTTCACCAGGGTGTTTGCGTGTTTTGGGGCTTGCAGGGCTGGCTTCCCGGGTTTCCATGGAGATGGACCATTAGGGTCAGCGGCGGACCTTCTCATCATCCTTCTTCTTGACCTCCTCTTCCTCCTCTACAGGGCACACGTACGGCTCTAAGGCTAAGGCCCTAAAAGTTTAGGTTTTAGGGTTTAGGGTTTAGGGTGAGGGTTTAGGGCTGAAGAAAAAAGCCCTAGACCCAACCCTAATCCTTGTCAGAGAAGGAGGCTGTCCTTGTAAAGGAAGCAAGGGAACGGTTGAGGGTTTAGGGTTTAGGGGATAGGGGTTTAGGGTTTAGGGCTTCAAACGGTTCCTAAACCCCAAATTTAACCCCAATCCCTAAGCCCCTAAACCCTCGTTTGTACATCCCCATATGGGGGTTTACGATATGAGGGGTACCTTTTTGGGGCCCTTGTCATAAGGGGATCCTACTCTACATTAGGGGTCCCTTCTTTTTTCGGTCAACCCCCCATATGACAGCCTCTGAGTCTTCCGACTTCTTCTTTTCCTTCTTCTTCTTTTTCGTGTCCTCTTCCTCCTCGGTTTAGGGTTTAGGGTTTTAGGGTTTTAGGGTTTAGGGTTTAGGGTTTAGGGTTTAGGGTTTAGGGTTTAGGGTTTAGGGTTCGGGTCGAAAAAATCAAGGCTTAGGGTTGAGCATCCTGTGTAAGCCCTACAGTTCTGGGTCTCCAGGGTTCAAGGTTAAGGGCTTACGCATGCAACCTTGCCTCGATCCGAACACGCACGTGCCCATTCAGGAACCCTAAACCCTAAACCCTAAACCCCAAACAATAAAACCCTAAACCCCAAACCCCAAACCCACGAACCCCAAGCCAGGGACCACCCTAGCACCCCTGTTTGGGGAGTAAAATAAGGGCCTTCATAATTAGAATAGGTTTTTTTCTTATTTACTTATTATATATATATATATATTTATTTATTATTATTATTTTTTTTTTTTTTTTTTTTGGGGGGGGGGGGGGGGTGGCTATTCTAGTATAAAAATAAAAGTGGCCATGAGAGGCAATACTATTTTTAATTATTCCGACCCCTGTATTCGCCCTAAACCCGAAGCCCTGAACCCAAATCCTGAACCCTAAAACCTCAAACCTAAAACCCTGGACCCTCATGTTAGCAAGGCACCACCCCCCCCCCCCCCCCCCCCCCCCCACAGGCCTCCGAATCATCCGACTTCTTCTTGTGGGACTTCTTTTTCTTCTTCTTGGGCTCCTCCTCCGAAAAGCGCTAAACCCCAAATAAACCCTGAGCCCTGAACCCTGAACCCTAAACCCTAAACCCTAAACCCTCCATCCTAAACCCTAAACCCTAAACCCTAAACCCTAAACCCTAAACCCTAAACCCGAAACCCTAAACCCTAAACCCTAAACCCTAACCAAAGGGCTTTAACGCTCAGGGATGCTCTTCTTCTGGCTCGCCCCCTTTGGCGTCTCCCCTGCAGCTGCTACCCGCAAGCCCGAAGGCAGGTTGCGATACAGCTGTTGCAGCTTGAAGCGTTGGGCCCGATAATTCTCGGTAGCATGAAACACAGGCACTGCGTCGATGAGTGCAGCGCCTGCGGCCTGTCGTGACCCGCCACCAATTTTTTGTTGAGATCCTGGAGGATAGGGTTCCAAATCTTGCCACGCCTCGGAAGGTGCAGGAAGTGGAGGAGCCAGTAGGGCTCCGTCAAGGCCGGTGACTGCAATGACGGCCTTGGCTGCGCATTCCTCACGGCAGCTCCTCTGAAAACCCTTCTGGGGCATCCCATGGTCCTACCTTTTGAGCGCTTAGGGTTTAGGGTTTAGGGTTTGGGTTTAGGGTTTAGGGTTTAGGGTTTAGGGTTTAGGGCTAGTACACCCAGCGCCATGTTTGGGTTTAAGGGTTGGGGTTTGAAGAAGAGATACCAGGGGCCCACCCGCCCCTGGAGGCGGATGGTAGGTTTCTAACCCTAAACCCTAAACCCTAAACCCTAAACCCTAAACCCAAAAACCCTACGACAGAATACGCCCTCAGGGTTCCTATTTCGTAGCTCCAGGGCCCAAGTGTATACGCATAAATAATTTTAGGGTTTAGGGTTTAGGGTTTCGGGTTTAAAGTTTAGGGTTTTGGGGTTCTCAAGTGTGCCCCAGAAACATTCGGTCCTCAAATGGCCTGGCATCTCCCTAAACCCTAAACCCTAAACCCTAAACCCTAAACCCTAAACTTCGGGTTGACTTTCTAAACGACGGCTCACGACAACTCACCAGAAACCCTCGACCCTCAGACCCCTGAAGCCCTAACCCCAAAAACCCTGGAAGCCCTCAACCCCGAAGAACCTAAACCCTGGAAACCCTAAACCCGAAACCCAAACGCCACCGAAACCCTAAGAACCCTAAACCTTAAAAAAAAACAAAAACACACACACACACACACACACAAAAGAAAGAGAAAAGACAAACACAATAAACCCTCAAACCCTAACGTGAAACTTCTAAACTGGACGTGGTAGCCCACCCTCTTGGGGGTTGGGGGAACCTTGAATCAAGGGCTATTTCGGGGCCACTTAGGTAAAGGTATGTGCAGGGGGTTGCTACTTCGGTAAAGGTGAATCAAGAGACTAAAGGAGGGACCCTTACAAGGGACCTAAGGGGTTCTTTCGGGGTTACTTAGGGGCTACTTAGGTACATATGGACTATGTAAGGTATATGCAGGGGCTATATAGGGGAATAAGTGAGATCAAAAGGGTCCCTTCGAGGGGCCCCTCCTTCTACCGAAAAAAAACAGAGCCACTTTTGGTACCACCCTAAACCCTAAACCCTAAACCCTAAACCCTAAACCCTAAACCCTAAACCCTAAACCCTAAACCCTAAACCCTAAACCAAAACCCTAAACCGGCTACCAACTGGATCTTGCGGGGCCTCAGAGTCGTCGTCGGAGTCCTTTTTCGCAGCCTTTTTCTTCTTCTTGTTGATGATTTGCTCCACCTGCGCTTGGGGGGAGGGGGGGTTTAGGGTTTGGGGTTTAGGGTTTAGGGTTTAGGGTTTAGGGTTTAGGGTTCTGGCCTAGGCCCGAAAGCATGAGCCCGGTTAGGACTCAAAACTTGGGCTTTTTAAGCTCAGGCGTAGATCCCAGACCCCAGAGTAACCTAGGAATAAAAGGGGCACCCTTTTTGGTTCAAAGGGGCTTGCAGCTTGCAAGGGGGCCTAACCCCTAAACAAAGGGAATAAGGGCCTTCTTTGGGTCCTAGGATCCGAAACCCGAAGCTCTATGATCCCTGGGACCCTAGGGTTTAGGGTTTAGGGTTTAGGGTTTAGGGTTTAGAGTTTAGGGTTTAGGGTTTAGGGTTTAGGGCAAGCGTTGCCTCCTCGTCGGAGTCATCCACTTCCTGCTTCTTCGACTCCTTCTTGGCCTCCTCTTCTTCTTCCTGCCGCGGTCGCGGACTGAACTCAAACCCTGAACCCCTTCGGGTTTAGGGTTTAGGGTTTAGGGTTTAGGGTTTAGGAGTACTTGGGCTTACAGGGCTTAGGAGGATCTCAAACATTTTTGCTAGGGGGGGGGGGGGGGGGTGGACAGAGTTTGTAGGGTTTAGGGTTCGGGGTTCAGAGTTTTGCGCTCTCGGGTGTCGGGTGCAGGGTTTTTGGTTGGGATGTTCCCCCTTTACCGTACCTCCTATTGGGCGCCTCAAGGTTCAGGGACGTAAACCTCCCTGACAATTCCGCTCCACCGTTATCGCATAATCACCGAACCACAAACGACCGAACCACTACCCTAAACCCTCAACCCTAAACCCTAAATCCTAAACCCTAAACTCCAAACCCTAAACCCTAAACCCTAACCCCTAAACCCTAAACCCTAAACCCTAAACCCAAATTAAACCCAAAAGCTCCGCGTTCCACATCCTAGGGCGCTAGGGCTTATCAGGGCTCACGGCCTTTAGTACCGGCCCTTCACCCTATATGGCGGGGGGGGGGGGGGGGGGGGGGGGGGGGTTCAGAGAATAGGGGTGTCCTTGTTGGGGGTTTAGGGTTTAGGGTTTCGGGTTTCGGGTTTAGGGTTTAGGGTTTAGGGTGGCTATATAGGGGGCTCCCGACAATAGGGGTACCCTTTTTTGGGGGCCCTTTAAGGGAATTCGATTCTAGCTGGGTTATACAATGGTCAGGGAAATGCCCATATTCCTTTGCCACTCTACTTGGAGGTTCATGGCGGTTTGGGGCTTCGGGTTAAGTGGGGAATGTAAGGCTTTACCTGGTTATGACCTCATTCCTGGGCACGTAGCACCATAAGAAACCCAACTCCATCTAACCCAAGCCCAAACTCAAGACCCCAAGCCCATGAACCTCCAAGGAAACAACCCTAACCCGAAACCCCTAAACTGTCCTAAACTCTAAACCCCAAACCCTGTTAACCCTATAATTAACCCCGAAACCCTAAGCCCTAAACCCTAAACCCCCTAAGATGTCCTCCGAGTCGTCGGACTTCTTCTGCTCAGATTCTTCCGACTTCCTCCTCTTCTTCTTCGGTGGAGGAGACCTGGGGGCACCCGCAGGTGTAGGCACGTCAGAGGGGTTCAGGGGTCGGTTTAGGGTTTAGGGTTTAGGCTTTAGGCAAAGGTTTCGGGTTTAGGGTTCAGGGTTCAGGGTTTAGGGCCCTCAATTGAGGAACATTCTGTTTGGGTTTAGGTTTTGGGGGGTTTAGGGTGCAGCGTGCAAGTGTTCTTGAGGGGTGCAGGCCGTGAGCAAGGCAGACCTCAGCGGGTGGGAGATTCAGGTTTAGGGATATTTGGTTCAGGTGTTTAGGGTTTAATTAGGGTTCGCCGACCCTGGCGGCGTGTTGGATGGGAAAAGGAGGTGAAAACCTCCCTTCTTTCCCTCCTTACCCCCCCCAAAACGTGGGGGGGGGGGGGGGGGGGGGGGGGTAGGGGGGGGGTACCCGGGCAGCTTTTCCATGGAGGGCCAGGCCACCCACACCGCATAAACTCACGGACCATAGGCGGTTTCGCACAGGACATAGGGGTCCTTTGCGGTTGTTGGGATTGAATTGATGGGGCTGCCCTCCTTCAAGCTGGCTTCAGCTCCTGTTTGGGTCCTGGTGCTACCCCCTCCCCCCCCCCCCCCAACGTTTCACAGAGGCTCAAGCAAATCAACTTTTGGCATCCTTACACCTTTCAACTATGCTCCAGCGAGGTCGGCGGCTTGAGCCGGAGGCTCTTAAATTTAGGGTTTAGGGTTTAGGGTTTAGGGTTCAAGGTTGAGAGTTTTGGCTTTACGGCTTGGGGTTCCTTATCTTTAGGGTGTACTGGAACGGAAGTGTTAGAGAGCCGATCACATGAGCTGACAATTTTCACATCGCTGCAGTAGAGGAGGCGAAATAAAAGAATCCCTAAACCCTAAACCCTAAACGCTAAATGGAGTCCCTAAACCCGTCGAGCCCCTTGAAGCCCCAAACTCCCGTGAACCCCAGGGCCAATCAAAGCCCTCTATTTTATAGAGGAAGAAAGGTTTTGGGGTTTAGGGTTTAGGGGTTACAGCTCTCTTCTGTCCTAAAACGCCCTCTACTATCACTCGCACTGCATCTCGGTAGGACTCTGCAAACTCTGAGTATACGCATACTCCCTACATCATACCTGGGCCCTAAACCCTAAACCCTAAACCCTAAACCCTAAACCCTAAACCCTAAACCCTAAACCCTAAACCCTAAACCCTAAACCCTAAACCCTAAACCCTAAACCCTAACCTTAAACCTGAGGGTATCGCGTTGGCCAGTGGGTAAGGGCCCAGCGGTGAAGCATCGGATGCCTTCGTGGCCGGCTTGGGCCGAGCCTGCCATTAGGGTTTAGGGTAGCTGTGGCGTACCAAGGCAAAGCCTAGACCCGTAGAAACCGCGAAATCCAACAACGCGAAGCCTAAACCCTAAAACCCAAACCCTAAACCCTAAACCCGAAACCCTACCTAAACGAACCCCTCCCCCCCTAAGCATCTAACCGAAGCGCTCAAAAATGAACCCTAAGCCTTGTGCAAGGTGCCGATGCAACCATCCGCCCTAAACCCTAAACCCTAAACTCTGAACCCTAGAAACCTAGAACCCTAGTTTCCTAGAACCCTAGAACCCTGGAACCCTAGAACCCGGAAGAAGAAGTGCAAATATTCCTGACCGCCAGTTGAAGCCACAGATTGAGGACTGTGGGGCCTTAGAGCTTTAGGGTCTTGGGGGTTGTAGTTGTAGGGTGTAGGGTTTAGGGCTTAGGGCTTGGGGTTTAGGGTTTAAGGCCTAGGACCTAGGGTCCTCGGGCTCAGGGTGGGCTGCAGATAGCGTCACAGCGGCGACGCGCCTTGGAAGCGGCGCCCTTCTTCTGCGCCTGACAAGGCTTGGTTGGCACTCAAATCTAAGGGTAGGTATATGGGGGGTTCCGAAAAAAAGGGGTACCCGTTTTGGGGGCCGTAAAAGAGATTCTTCCGGAAATGCCCATGGAGGCCCTAAATATGGTCCCTTGCCTCCTCAAGAGGGTTCTGAAGTATGGACCCTTGGTTGTTAAAGGGTACAGAAGGGTTATGTAAGAAGTCCCCTTTTTAAGGGCCCATGCTAAAGGCACCATGTAACGACCCTTAGATCAAGACTAGAACCCAAGAGTAACCTGGGAAGAAGGAGGAGGGCCCTTTTAGGTGTAGGGTTTAGGGTTTAGGGTTTAGGGTTTAGGGTTTAGGGTTTAGGGTTTAGGGTTTAGGGTTTAGGGTTTAGGGTTTAGGGTTTAGGGCTTAGGGCTAGGAACAAAACGGGTGCGATTTAAGTGGGCGTAGAAGGGAGCCAAACATGGGAACAAGGGCCTTGTCAGGGTCGTAGAAAGGTAACCCTAAACCCGAAACCCTAAACCCTAAACCCTGAAAAACAAGGGCCTGCACAGGGTCCTAGAAAGGTGAACTAGCAGCGGCACCTTCCCTGAAAACATGAGCACCCCCATGTCCCAAACACCAAAACCTGCCTCTCCATCAGGTCTAGGGTTTAGGGTTTAGGGTTTAGGGTTTGGGGTTTAGGGTTTAGGGTTTCAAGGGTTTAAGGTTTCAAGGGTTTGGGGTGTTGGGGCTTAGGGTTTACCAAAAAAGGCTCCCTCATCCGAGCATGCCTTCAGATTCTTCTTCTGCTTCGTGCTGACCTCGGCTTGATCTGTCTCTGAGAAGTCACTTGGCTTCGTGGACTTCTTGCCTAGTTGTCCAGTACCTAGGGGAACAAAGGTTCGCCTTTGGGATTTTTAAGGGGATTCGATTACCCCAAAAAAGTTAAAGGCTACTCTACAACTAAGCTTGAGAATTCTAACCTGAGCGACCCGACCCCGCAAGTTAGGCCAGTGAGTGCCTGTTACACAAGATTCGAGACTTACTTCATGTTGATGAACGTGTCTCTTCCTTTCATTGCAAACCATGAGATGATCCAGTGGCTGTTGGTGTTGAGGAAGATGTGAATACCTCAAGAAAACATGGCACCAGTTTAGGGTTAAGGGTTTAGGGTATTTGAGGGGGGTTAACTCCTAAACCCTCAATCGTAACAGCTTGGACGCAAGAGTAACTGGGGAAGAAACAGGGCACCATTGGCCTGTAAGGCACACCTAAACCCTAAAGAAAAAAGGAATTGGGGCCTGCTCTGGGTCCTAGACCCTAAACCCTAAACCCTAAACCCTAGACCCTAGACCCTAAAACCTAAACCCTAAACCCTAAACCCCTAACCCCTAAACCCTAAACCCTAAACCCTAAACCCTAAACCCAATCATAAATGAAAAAAAAGGTCTACTCTGCGTCTACGCCGAAGCCTGAGCCTCCGACGCTCTCCGAGGCGCTGTCACTCTCTGAGCCGCTTTCCTGGCTGCATGGCGTCACGGAACGCGCAGGTTTAGGGTTTAGGGTTTAGGGTTTAGGGTTTAGGGTTTAGGGTTTAGGGTTTAGGGTTTAGGGTTTAGGGTTTAGGGAGCTTAGGACTTTCCCCAGAACGGAGCCCAAAGCCTGTTCTGAGCTCTAAGACCTGGACCCTAAACCGCTGCTTCCCGAACTCAGCCTCGCAATCCCGCTTGCAGCTCACCCAGGCTGCCTACCTACCGGAAGCTGACGTGGGAAATCAAGCCCTAAACCCTAAACCCTAAACCCAGAACCATGAACCCGAAACCCTAAACCCCAAACCCTAAACCCTGAACCCCCAAACCCCTCCAATTTTTCCCGACGCCAAGTCGCCATGGGCATCGCGGACTCCTGGCATGGTACAAGCATCTGGCTCTAAACCCTAAACTATAAACCCGAAACCCTAAACCCTAAATCCTACACCCTAAACCCCTAACCCTAAACCCCGATATAAGCCTCTGAACTCCAAAGCCCTAAACCCCTGAGCCCTTAAACCCCATACCATAAACCCTACGCCCCTAAGCCCCTAAACCCAAACCCCTAAACCCTAATCCCGAAACCCGTAACCCCCCTAAACCCCCTATTCCCCCTAAATCCCAAACCCTAAAGCCTAAACCCCTAAGCCCCCTAAACCCCCAAGCCCCCACACCCCCAAACCCCCAAACCCCTAAACCCCTATATAAGCCCCCTAAACCCCCAACCCTAAAACCTACACCCTAAACCCCTAGCCCCTGAACCCCAAACCCAAACCCCAAACCCTAAACCCCAAACCCTAAACCCTAAATCCCAAACCCTAAACTTGGTCTTTACGACCGCCAACCTCTAAACCCTAACCCTAAATCCTAAACCCTAAACCCCAAACCTTAAAGACCCTTGAGGCATTAGGACCGCCATCCCCCAAACCATAGCCCTAAACCCTAAACCCTAAACCCCTAAACCCCTAAACCCCTAAAACCCTAAAACCCTAAAACCCTAAAACCCTAAAACCCTAAAACCCTAAAACCCCAAAACCCTAAAACCCTAAACCCCAAACCCTAAACCTAAACCCCCTAAACCCTAAACCCTAAACCCCAAAGCCCCTTGAGGCTTTACGGCCGCCATCCCTCTCCTCAGCCGGAGCTTCGCTTGGCTCCGGGAGCCTGGCGCCATTAGGGTTTAGGGTTTGGGGTTTAGGGCTTAGGGTTTAGGATTTGGGGTTTGGGGTCTAGGGTTTAGGGTTTAGGGTTGAGGAGTTTGGGGTTTAGGGTTTAGGGATTAGGGTTTGGGGTTTAGGGTGTGGGATTTTGGTCTAGAGTTTAGGGTTTGGGGTTTGGGGTTTAGGGTTTGGGGTGTGGGGTTTGAGCTTTGGGTTCCGGGCTTAGGTTTTCACCCGAAGCTGACAACCCAATCATTTCACAAGACCCTACAGCCCGGCCCCCATAACAGGGCCACACTAAACCCTAAACCCTAAACCCTAAACCCTAAACCCTAAACCCTAAACGACTATAGCCTGCGAAGGCCCAACGACCAAAGCAAGGCCCCGCGTCTCGCACAAAACGGTTTAGGGTTTAGGGTTTAGGGTTTAGGGTTTAGGGTTTAGGGTTTAGGGTTTAGGGTTTAGGATTTAGGGTTTAGGGTTTAGGGTCCTAGTCTTGACAGTTTGGTTTTGAAACTACCTAGTCCCAAGTATGGTTCTTTTTATTCATGTACCCGACCTGACGAGGGTTCGTGGAATACACAAAGAACAAGGATGTGGAATTGGGGATCTGTCGGTATATCTTACAGGAAGCGGCAACGTCAGAACGATCTTGCAGGGTCTTAGTAGCCCAGTAACCATGTTATAAGAAGGGCACCCGTTTTTTGGGCTAGTTACTTTATCAGGGAACCCATAACCAAAAAAAAGGGTAAAGGGTACCACTGGGCTACAAAGGGGTTTAGGGCTTATCGGCCCTAAACCCTAAACCCTAAACCCTAACTGCTGAAACGCCTTCTTGTACATGTCCGTATACCTCTGCAGTAGTTAGGTGTACCACTTGTTTTCCCTGTTGCTGTTAGGCTCCCGAAGGTCTTGAGCAACACTTTTAACACATCATGTACAGTACCACATTTTAGGCGCTAAGCCCTATAGTAGCATCATGACTTTTGGTTTGTTGCTTGCGTGTAAAAGATCTCCGCGTTTGTGTGCCTCAGCAATGGATGGGAGTTCTGGGACGGGGGAAATGCGCACTCCACTCGTTTCAATCTCTCAGCCTGCTGGGTCACACCAGCAGGTTATGAGCCCAACGCTTGGGCAAGGGCACTATGGCACCCTGGGCAACATGCCATCCCCACCACCCGGGAGGGATGGTCACCCAGGTTCACAGGATGTAACGCCAACACCTGCACAAGTGCACGCCGCAGGTGGAGTGGGCTTTGCATCGGGCATGGCTGCGGGAAGGGCATCTGGAGGTGGGGACCCAGCAGAAGGCACACCCCAGGTGTCGACCACCACTGATGGTGGGATTGCAAGTGCACCCCGAAGTGCACTACCACGAAGCATAGCTCCAGGCGGAAGCCCAGGACCAGAGGCCAACGCCAGCACACATCAAGCCGCATCAAGTGAGGCCCGTCCGGCTACGGATTTGAGCGGGGGTGGAGTGTTGGGGGGTATAAGGTCAACTGGGGAGACCGTGGGAGCAGAGGGGTTTGTTACTCCGAGGTCACAGCAGGGATTGCCTACCATCGCCGAAATGGTTGAGGGGTTTCCTGCAACCGGCTTTCGCATTATGTCGAGGGTTGGAGAGTTTTTTCAGGTGGCTAGGACTGAGGTACTTCCGGTTGTGCCGTCAGTTGAGCAGCAAGCCACCCCGCCAAGAAGTGCGACGCACGCGCGTGCAGGCCCGTTGCCCTTGGGAGATGGGAGTGTGGGTTCGCAGACAGGTTCCCCGCCGCAGGTGGTGGGTTCACGCAGCACCCCCACTTCATTTGCCCCGGGCCCCGGAAGGGAGACCCCGTTGCTCAATGCAGAGATGTTGCAGCGTATGCAAGCTTTAGAGCATAGGGCCCCATTGTTTTACCCTAGCCAACCCGTAGTTTCTGACAGACCTCAAAGTGGCACAGATTCCACATCAATCCCTCAAGAGGTCATCCAGGCAGAGGTTGCTAGGCAACTGGCCGTTTTGGACCAGCGCGCTACAGCACGGGAGTTAGAGATTGCAGCGCAGGAGCTAGAGATTCAAAGGCTCAGGCAGCAGATTGCAGAGGCCAACGCTCACAGGGAGCAGGCGTTGAGGGCTGCAGCGCTTTCGAGCGCCCAGTCCACTGCACATGTCCCGGTGCAGCCTCCGCAGGTTGCAATGCAGTCTCAGCTGTCTCAGGCTTCTGTGCCCAACATGTCTCAGGTACAAGGTGTTGCATCTCAAGCGGTTGATGCCAGTAGGAGTGTGGCGCCCGCTATTCAGGCTACATCTTTTCCGGGTTTGTTGTCGAGTTTATGGTCCGGGTTAGGAGGTTCGCGTAGGTCCGACAGGGATGCCAGCTCTTCTCCACCCGGAAGGGCTGGAACTGTGCAAGCGGATCTTCCCGCGCAGGTGCCACAGGTGCAAGGTACACAGGTGCCCGCATCACCACCCGGAGGGGTTGGTGCCTATGCACAGGTGCCACACACGCAGGCCTCAGGTACGCAGGTGCCGCCAGCCGCAGCTCCAGGAGGAGCAGCTGACAGTGCAATGCAAGGCCTGCCTCAGGTTCCACCGCCGCCAGGTTTGCAAGGAGGCTCAGTTCCAGGAGGAGCGGTTCCCGCGCTGCCCGGGGGAACTCATGGCCTTGCTTCAGGTAGCCCAGCATTGGATGCATTGTTCTTAGGGATGCAACAGCTGCAAAGCGTACAGTTGCAGCAGCTCCGGAGACAGGATAGTGACGCTCCTGAAGTTGTAAAGCCCGGAACCGCAGATTTGCCCAAGTTAGCCGCTCCAGATCCCTCAACAGGTTCCCTAGATTTCCAGGATTGGCTGCAGTTGGTAGGTGGATTGATGGGTGATCTGTCGGACACTTCGGGTTCATGGTGGGCAGCTGTTTTGCAGGTGAGCCGTGATGCCTATGAGAGGTGGGTAGTGTCAAGTCCCCTTGAGCGCCTGCGCATACAGCCAGATGATAGGCCCGAGTTGGTCGAGGGTAAATGGAGTAGGGTGAATGCCAGAGCGTGCGTGATGCTGTTGGGTGCCCTGCATGAAACCGTCAAGTCGGACCTCATAGCCCGTAAAACCACCCAGGTTGCGTCGCAAATCTTGTTCAGGTTGCACACTCAGTACCTCCCGGGAGGGACGGCCGAGAGGACCTTGGTGTTGAGCAATCTGCAACATCCCACGGAAGTGGAAGATGCAGCGTCAGGTGTGTTGGCTTTGAGGGCTTGGGGTCGGTGGTATCAGCGTTGCGTGGATTGCGGTATGAACTTGCCTGATCCCATGGTCTTGGTAAGCGCTCTTACCTCAATGACCAAGCCAGTGCTCCGGGGAGAGCCGGAAGTGACTTGGCGCACGGAGCTCGTGAAAAGCACGCTGCAACTCCACGGGCGCCCCTCGGAAGAGGCGGTCAGGTCCTATCACAGGCATCTGTTGGCTGAGTTTGAGACGCTAGCTGGAGCAACGGTGCCAGTGAAACCTGACGATGCCCACGCCCTGCAGCTCAAGGCCGTGAGCGCAAATGAACGAGGCGAACCTGCCACTGGGGCGGCGGGCAAACCATGCAAGTTCTTCCTTTCGTCTAAGGGTTGCAAGTTTGGCCCAAAGTGCCGATACCAGCATTCCACGAGCGAGCTATCCCACGCTGAGCGTGCGCGGAAGTGTCTGAATTGCGGCGCGGAAGCGCATCGCGCAAGGGATTGCGCTGCAGGCAAATCCCCCAAGCGGGATGCGCAGGCCCAACAAGGTCAGGTACCCACGTTCATGCAGGAACCAGTTGCCCCCGCTGCATCATCCGCTTCATCCACGTCTCAACCCATTGTGCCCGCAACTCCGGTGAACATGAACATGGTAGAATTCATGCAAGAGGCACTCAAGGCCATCAGGCAGGTGGAGACCAACATGGCAGCAGAAGCCCACGCCGCAAGCGCAGCAGCAAAGGACTCGGCCACCAGGCCAGGAGGAGAAGGCAAAGCTGACCTGCGAAGCTCGGCAGGGCGACCGCCGCCCTGACGGGCAGGATGCGCAATGCATCGCACACCCTTGCCAATTTTGCCTTCCTTTTGCCAGAGGTGCCCTGAGAGCCCTCACAGTGAGGCCAGCCGGCCAGCATACAGCCACTGCAACTTTGCTGTAGGTAGGAGTTTGGAACTCCTCCCGGAAGGGAAGGACATGTACAGTTTTGTTTGTCGTGCTCTCCTAGCGAAGGCACGAAGGAGGAGTGCTGAAACGCCTTCTTGTACATGTCCGTATACCTCTGCAGTAGTTAGGTGTACCACTTGTTTTCCCTGTTGCTGTTAGGCTCCCGAAGGTCTTGAGCAACACTTTTAACACATCATGTACAGTACCACATTTTAGGTGCTAAGCCCTATAGTAGCATCATGACTTTTGGTTTGTTGCTTGCGTGTAAAAGATCTCCGCGTTTGTGTGCCTCAGCAATGGATGGGAGTTCTGGGACGGGGGAAATGCGCACTCCACTCGTTTCAATCTCTCAGCCTGCTGGGTCACACCAGCACTAACCCTAAACCCTAAACCCTAAACCCTAAACCCTAAACCCTAAACCACCCCCGAGGCCCCGAGCGTGAAGGGATCGAAGCCCCACTCGCGTATCAGCCATCTCCACTGCCTTAGCGCGCTAAGGCACGAAATCGCCAAAGACCCCCCTGAAATTATGGCTCTCAAGTGTCTCCTATGGTGTTTAGGGTTTAGGGCTTAAGGCTTAGGGTTTAGTGTGTACGTTGTCGCTAGGGTACCAGAAGAAGCCCGACAACGTCAACTAGTGCTCTTCCAAGCGATAAGGTCAACCTTATAAAACCCTAAACCCTAAACCCTAAACCCTAAACCCTAAACCCTAAACCTAAACCCTAAACCCTAAACCCCTGAAAACCATCCCCCAGTAAGAGAAACATCATTATCCTTCCCAGTTGTTTGAGGCCTGGTGTGTGGGGTACCTGAGTCCCAAAGGCCATTTCTGCCGCGTGGGCGCCGAGGGCTTAGGGTTTAGGGTTCCAAGAAAACCGTGGTAGACAACGAGTTCTACCCACATCCCTCCATCTCCCCACCCCTACGTTAACCTGGGGGTGGGTTTACGGTTTAGGGTTTCGGGTTTACGGTCTAGGGAAAACAGCTCGCTGCGAGCTACCGAAGATTCCGACATGTCTGGAAGCCCTAAACCCTGTGAAGCTTCATCTGCGGTGTACTTGAACGCTGCAAATTTAGGTTTAAGGCTTAAGGTTTCAGGCTTAAAGGTTAAGGTTTAAGGTTTGGGGTTTAGGGTTGAGGGAACACTGCAAGTCTGAGATTTCAGTGCTTCCGGATCTCGCGGGGAATCCGTTCCCTAAACCCTCAAGAGCCCCCCCTCACCCAGGCTCTGCCCCCCTAAGCCTTCATGGACCTGGCCGTGAGCCAGTCAAGTACACAGCAACGTAGGACATGCATAATGTGTAAACTTGTACCGTATACCTGAACCACTACATGCCCAAGTCTGTAAGCCATGCGCCGCCATGGGGTGCACTCTACATAAACACATGTACATGCAACGTTCAGTGCTGAGACAGGAGCCCTAAACCCTAGACGCTAAACCCTAATTATTAGCAAGCAAAACATGGGCACAACCGAAGGTTCAACTGCAAAAGATCTCTCTTCTGGGAGCTGCGCGTGCCAGATGGATCCTTGTGCAGGACGCAGCTTTTCTCCAGCTGGACCTGACAGGTTCTTAGTCTTGAGGTTTAGGGTTAGGGTTCAAGGTTCAGGGTTCAGGGTTCAGGGTTCAGGGTTCAGGGTTCAGGATTTAGTCTTTAGGGCTTAGGGTTTAGGTTCTTAGCGTTTGGGTTCAGGGTTTGGGGCTTGTAGGCGCGGCGGTTTAAGGCTTGTCGGATGGCCGGAACACGCAACCTGCGTCAAAGTGCCAGGGTTTCTTGGCTGGTTAGAACCGAAGGCCGAGTCATGCTAGGTTTAGGGTTTAGGGTTTAGGGTTTAGGGTTTAGGATTTAGGGCTTGGCCCTAATAGAAGCCCTACACCCTAAACGCCCTAAAAGCCCTAAACCCTGAACCCTGTAAACCCCAAAAGCCCGAAAAGCCCTAAACCCCAAACCCCAAACCCCAAACCCCAAACCCCAAACCCCAAACCCCAAACCCTAAACCCCAAACCCCAAACCGCAAACCCTGAACCCTCAACCCTAAACCCCCCAAGCCCCCCCCCCCCTCCCCCCCCCGGCATCCACGGAGCCAGCCGTGGGCGCGTCCGCCTCGCTCTCGGTGGGCCTTCGTGCAGAGAGCCAGCCTAAAACCCCTCAGGGTGACTGTTTGCTTCAGAGCCCCCCCCGCCAAAAAAAAAGTAAAACAAAGAAACAAGAAAAAACAATATATGTATATATATATATATGTATATATATATATATATACACATATATAATACATATGTATGTATATGTATATGTATATGTATATGTATATGTATATGTATATGTATATGTATATGTATATGTATATGTATATGTATACGTATATGTACATGTACATGTACATGTACATGTACATGTACATGTACATGTACATGTACATGTACATGTACATGTATGTATGTATGTGTGCATGTATGTACGTATGTATGTATGTACGTATGTAGTATACATATATATGTTCTTCTTCATATCGGCGGTGTGAGGATTACTCTTCCGGGGCGTGAGCGTTAGAAGGCTTAGGGTTTAGGGCTTGGGGCTTACGATTTAGGGTTGGGGCTCCTATCGAAAAAACACCCTAAACCCTAAACCCTAAATCCTGAATCCTAAAGGGTCGCTTTTCTGAGCAGGCCGCGCCGGGGAGTTGGAGTAAGGGTCTGAAACTCAAGGCTGGCATGTGCCCAGTCGGCTCGCGGGTTCGAAATTGTACAAAAGGGCTTAGGGCTTAGGGTTTAGGGTTTAGGGCTTGGGGTTTAGGGTTTAGGGTTGAGGGTTTAAGGGTTCTGAAGGGTTTCAAAGGGTTTGCAGCTGTTTGGAGAGTGTTTTCAAGAAACCCTAAACCCCAAAACCCTAAACCCTAAACCCTAAACCCTAAACCCTAAACCGGGAGTCTGGGCTTAGGGCGCTGGGTTGGTTGAGGGCTGAGGGCTTAGAGTTCAACCAAAATCCTACTTAAGACCTTAAACCCTAAACCTTAGACCCTAAACCCTAAACCCCAATCCCAAAACCCTAAACTCTAAGCCCTAAGTAGTAAACCCTAAACCCTCAACACCCTAAAGTGCAGGCCTTGCTTCAAGACAGAAAAGGCAAAAGGAAACTACACACCCCAAACCCGAAACCCGAAACCCGAAACCCGAAAACCTAAACCCTAAACCCTAAACCCTAAACCCTAAACCCTAAACCCTAAACCCTAAACCCTAAACCCTAAACCCTAGCCCTAAACCCTAAACCGGCTGGTCCTTGCATCCAGAAGCATGTCGTTCAGCACCTCGGAGGTCCAGGTCTCACGGCCTCGGTTTAGGGTTTAGGGTTTAGGGTTTAGGGTTTAGGGTTTAGGGTTTAGGGTTTAGTTCACAAGGGCTTAGGGTTTTGGGTTTAGAGCGCCAATTCGAAAGGACCCGTCCCCTTCACCGAAAGACTATCACGCTAAAGCCCGAGTCAAATGTCTGGTATTGGACACAACCATAGAAATGGATACAGATCAAGATATATACTGATATGCTTTGTGGTGAGCTCATAAGCTCATAAATTATGGTTCCTTTTTTGGGTGTCCGAATAAAGAGGGCCGCCTTCTGATAAGGACCCGAAAAGGGATCATTCTATAGAGCAATGATCAAACATGTATATGTATGTAATATATGTACATATATATATATATATATGTATATTTTATGTGTACATGCATACATGCATACACATCTGCTTTCTGCTATCCAAATGCACCGCCATAGAAGTTAGGACTTCGGGTTTAGAGCTTTAGGGTTTAGCTTGTTGCGGTTCAGGCCTTAGGTTGTCAGGGTTTAGGGTTTGGTTGTCCTGTGACCATCGCGTTAGGAAAGCACGACGTCAAAAAATCCGCCCAGGCAAGTACAGACGTTACGCCAAAAGCCCCGGATCCTTCAAATGGTACCAGCACCCGGAGCTAGGGGGTTTAGGGTTAAACGCTGACCCTCAACCCCGCGATCTTACCCACCGAAAGCCCTGCTTCTGGGGCCGCAGGCGCACGCGCAAGACGCCAGGCTGCACAACCTGCAACCGAAAAAACACAGGGTTTTCGGATTGCAGCGCTGGGCATGCCACCACGAAGGTTTCTGTTGAGGTTTACATGTGTTGTAGGGTCGAATGGGCACATGAAAGGATTTACACGGTGTTTACAAGGCTTGTGCAGAACCCTCAACCCTCTCCTAAACCCTAAACCCTAACCCTAAACCCTAAACCCTAAACCCTAAACCCTCAACCCCAGGGTTTTAGCTGCATGTCCCAGGGTTCTTGGACTAAATGACCTGAGTGCCCCAATCCCGAAATATCAAGACTGCCCGGGTTTAGGGTTTAGGTTTTAGGGTTAGGGTTTAGGGTTTAGGGTTTAGGGTTTAGGGTTTAGGGTTTAGGGTTTAGGGTTTAGGGTTTAGGGTTTAGGGTTTAGGGTTTAGGGTTTAGGGTTTAGGGTTTAGGGTTTAGGGTTTAGGGTTTAGGGTTTAGGGGTAGGGTTTAGGGGTTAGGGTTTAGGGTTTAGGGTTTAGGGTTTAGGGTTTAGGGTTTAGGGTTTAGGGTTTAGGGTTTAGGGTTTAGGGTTTAGGGTTTAGGGTTTAGGGTTTAGGGTTTAGGGTTTAGGGTTTAGGGTTTAGGGTTTTGGGGGGCTCAGGGCTTGGCTTCCGGGCTGCGCATTTGCTTTGGCAATATGGGACCTTGAAGTGCCCCCCCCCCCCCCCCCGACTGGCCCCAAGGCTATAGGCCCCTATATCCCCACAAACTACGAGCAGGTTTCGGGTTTAGGGTTTAGGGTTTAGGGTTTAGGGTTTAGGGAAATCTCGCAACTCCTCCCCCTCCTCCCCACACCCGGACGGCCGACGCAAAGTTTGCTTAGGGTTTAGGTTCGCGGTTTACCCTAAACCCTACAACCCCAAACCCAAAACCCAAAACCCTTCATAAGGGTCAGTCGCATTCAGGGTTCAGGGTTTCCCCTAAACCCTGAACCCCAAACCCAAAAAACCAAAAACCCAAAAACCCAAAAACCCAAAAACCCAAAAACCCAAAAACCCAAAAACCCAAAAACCCAAAACCCAAAAACCCAAAAACCCAAAAACCCGAACCCAAAAACCCAAAAACCCAAAAACCCAAAAACCCAAAAACCCAAAAACCCAAAACCCAAAAACCCAAAAACCCAAAAACCCAAAAACCCAAAAACCCAAAAACCCAAAAACCCAAAAACCCAAAAACCCAAAAACCCAAAAACTCGAAAACCCAAAAACCCAAAAACCCAAAAACCAAAAAACCCAAAAACCCAAAAACCCAAAAACCCAAAAACCCAAAAACCCAAAAACCCAAAAACCTAAACCCCAAGCCCTAAACCCTAACCCTAAACCCCAAGCCCTAAACCCCAAACCCCAAGCCCTGAGCCCTAAACCCCAAACCCTAAACCCCAAGCCCTAAACCCTAACCCTAAACCCCAAGCCCTAAACCCTAAACCCTAAACCCCAAGCCCTAAACCCGTAACCCTAAAACCCCTCCTCCAGGCCTCGCCGACCACGGCTTGGAAGTACTTTGCCAGCTCACTCTGCACCGCCGTGGCTCCGTGGAACGACTGATCAGGGAAGTAGCCCTAAACCCTAGGGTTTAGGGTTTAGGGTTTAGGCGGTTTAGGGTTTAGGGTTTAGAGTCCGAAAACCCTAAACCCTAAAGAGTTTAGGGTGTTCAGGCTTCAGTGTTCGAGGCTAAGGAAGCATTTGCTCGAGCTCCTTGACTGAACATAGGGTTTAGGGTTTAGGGTTCAGGGTTCCCGGCTTAGGGTTTAGGTTTACGGGCTTAGGGTTTAGGGCTTAGGATAGCGGAATTTCCTATGAAGAAGCAAGTGCTGGAACAGCTGTTCTATCTGCAGTCCCCCTAGGCCTCTCTACAGTGTTCCCCTGAAGCCCTGAACCCTAAACCGAAACCCTGAGGGTTAGGGCTTCAGGGTCTGTTCGGCGTGCACTTTCGCTGACCAAATAGCCCTGGAGCCTTTAACCCCTAAACCCTAAACCCCAAAACCAAAACCCTAAAAGCCTAAACCCCAAAGCCTAAACTCGAAACCCTAAAAACCTAAATCCCAAACCCCAAGCCCTAAACCCGAAACAATGAAACCGTAAACCCCAAAGCCTAATCCGAAACCCTAAATCCTCAACCCCAAAACCCCAAACCCTAAACCCTACAACTCTCAAATCCGACCCTAAATCCGAAACCCTAAACCCTAACCCTAGACCCCAAACCCTAAACCCCGAAATAAAAGGGTTCTAAGGAAGCCTCTGGGGAGTAGCGGAGAGTATCAGGGACCCCTATGCTTCATACCTAAACCCCCCTAGGAACCCATCCTAAACCCTAAACCCCAAACCCAAAACCCTAAAACCCCAAAACCCTAAACCCTAAACCCTAAACCCCAAAACCCTAAACCCCCAAAACCCTATACACCTGAATCGCACCCCGGCCCGACCACATCCTATAACCTCGAGTCCCAAAACCCCCAAGCCCTGATGTTGACGTCCCTTAGGGTTTAGGGTTTAGGGTTTAGGGTTTAGGGTTTAGGGTTTAGGGTTTAGGGTTTAGGGTTTAGGGCTGCGTGACCTTGGTAAAAACCCAACAGTCTTGAAAACCTTCAGCTAAACCCTGACATGCGATTCCGGTAAACCCCATAAACCCTATAAACACTAATTACGCAACCCTGTAAACCCCAAACCAGCACCTGAAAACTGAAACACAATAAACCATGTAAAGACATATAAAAACTTGATAAACCCTAAATTTTAGGCCATGAACCGTAACCCTATACAACCCCTAAACCCTACACCCTACACCCTAAACCCTAAACCCTAAACCCTAAACAATGCGCTGTTCCATTCCGCTGTTCCGTCCCTTTGCCATGGGAGTAACTTCAGCGACTTAAAGATTTGCCACTGGCCAACCAGCCATGCCTTGACCCCTGTCGCAACCCTAAACCCTAAACCCTAAACCCTAAACCTTAAACCCTAAACCCTAAACCCTAAACCTCGCCTTCTTCTGATCTACGGCTATCAAGGCGTCCGGCACGTCTATCGGGACTGCGCAAGGGTCCGGATTGGTCTTCTTGTTCAACAACATGTGCGCCCGCAGTAACCCTAAAGCCTAAGCCCTAAACCCTAAACCCTAAACAGCCCTAAACCCTAAACCCGAAACCCCAAAAACACCCTGAGGCCGGCCTCCAACTGTGCGAGTGAGCGGCAGCAATGGTTTCCGACTAGGCCACGACCTGGTGCAACGTTTTCTTTGTCCCTAAACCCTAAACCCCAAACCCTAAACCCGGGGTGGGGCTGGAGGTTCAGAGTTTCAGGGTCTTGGCTTTTGGGCTTCAAGGGGTTTGGAGGCTTTTTTGGTTTTGGGGCTTCAGGGTTTCAGGGTTTGGGGTGTTTGTGTTTTTTTGGCTTTAAGGGGTTTAGGAGGCTTAGCTTTTGGGTCTCAGGAATGAGTTGTTGCTTTTGTTTTTGGTGGGGGAGGGGTTCGGGGTTTAGGGCGATTTGGGGTTTAGGAAGTTTAGGGGGTTTGGGGGGTTTAGGAGGTTTAGGAGGTTTAGGAGGTTTAGGGGTTTAGGGTTGAGCCTTATAGTGTGTCAGCTTTGAAGGAAATTCTATGCAAGCTGTCACCCAGCGGGCCGCAGCAAAGCAGGCCGAGTAATTCTTTCATAGGATATTTGCCTGAGAGGAAGCAGTGCAAATTGCTGACCCTAAGGCCTGAACCCTAAACCCTAAACCCTAAACCCTAAACCCTAAACCCTAAACCCTAAGCCCTAAACCCTAAACCCTAAACCCTCAAAACCCAAGCCTTGAACCTCACACGGGTCAAGCCCCAGTGTTTCGAAGGAAAAGAGCATCGGTCCTCACCAGAACGACCGTGGACGCACACTAAAACGACCCTGAACCCCTAAACCCCTAAACCCCTAAACCCCTGAACCCCTGAACCCCTAAATCCCTAAACCCTTAAACCCTAAACCCTAAACCCTAAACCCTAAACCCTAAACCCTGAACCCTACCTAAGATAGCCAAAAACGTCCGAAACCCGATGGCCGAGATGTTCTCCTAAGGGCCCATGTACGTTTCGGGTTTAGGGTCTTGGGTGTAGGGCTTAGGCCCATGTACCCATACAGCATTCTACTTCGGGGCCTGAAGCCACTAAATACAGCACAGGAACCCCCTTTTTGGCCCAATTCGATACGACCCTAAACCCTAGGCCCTAAACCCAAAATGGGTGCATGGACCCTCAGGGTTCGCCAGCAGATATCGACTTCAGCTTTTTGACACTTGCGGCGAAACGCCCGGCTGCGGCATTGCTGCGGGTGTGGAAAGTTGAAGTTCTGATTGGCCGGACGTTGGCAGCCTCAGAACCCACACCCTGTAGTCGTGCGCTTGCTCCTAAACCCCAATCCCTACAGCCTAAACCCTCAGTAGGACTGTCAGGAAGCAGGTACCTCTGATCCCTTGAAGGCTCCTTGGTGGATGTGAAGAACCAAAAAAAACGCCGCTCTGAAGAACTAGGAGGTTCATAGCATTGCAGACTGAGGGTGGCTCTCCCAAACCCCTGAATCCTAAACCCTACTAAGCCCGACACCCTAAACCCTTGACCCTAAACCCTAAGCCCTCTCGGCCTCATCCACCTCTGCAAACCTCAGACGCCCCCCCCAGCCGCAAACCCTAAGAGTTTAGGGTTTAGGGCCCATGTACCCATGTAGTGTATACTTGGGCCCTAAAGCTACTCCCTACCCCTCCTACCCCGACCCCCCCTTTCCCTGCCCCTACCCCCCCCCCCCCCCTGGTCGGGATACCAAGACACTACACCCCCTATAAACCTAAATAGACATTAAACCCTAAACCCGGAACACTTTTCTTGTAGGTTGCCTACGAATCACACCAAGGGGGTCCATAGCCATTACCTCCAAAACAGTGGGTCTTGGGTTCTGAAGGCAAGTACTCTAGGCCGGTAAACCCTTAACCCTGAACCCTAACCCCTACTCAATCCCTAGACTCTAAACAAAGACCCTAAACCCTGAACCTAGACCCTAGACCCTAAACCCTAAACCCTAAACCCTAAACCCCAATGATTTACCAGGGGTTCTTAAGGCTCCTAAGGTATGCCGGGGCTGCGGGTTGCGAACGCACGCCGTGCTGATTGGCAAAGCAGGGTGCACGGCCTCGCCATCCCTGATCCTTAAGGATCTGAAAAGGGCCCCTACTACGGGGTAAAGGGTTTAGGGTTTAGGGTTTAGGGTTTAGGGTTTAGGGTTTAGGGTTTAGGGTTTACCCTAAACCCTGAACCCTAATACCGAAATCAACCCTGCTGCCCTTAACCCCCCCACCCCTCCGAAAGCCTGCCCGGGAGTCCCGGCCGACTTACCCCCCCCCCCCCCCCCCCCCCAAAGCCTGCCCCCCCCCCCCCCCACATGCCCAGAACCCCCCCCTGCCTGAACCCCCCATCCGAAGAAACAGCTTTTTCAATCAGTGGAGGTGTTTTTGGGCCCACATGCCTAAACAGAACAAATGACAGTGTGTTTTCTGGCCAGAAATCCAAAATTTTCTGCAGATTGCTGAAGGTTTCAATTCCAGAGAAGTTCTTGTTCCATCCGAGCTGGCCAGAAACAGCTCCAGAAGCTTCGCCGTCGATCTTTAGAGAAGCAGGTCTCGATTGAGATGTAGACAAAACTCCCTTGAGCTTGAGACTTCGCTGGAAGATTACGAGCAATTCTTCCGACCCCTATCTAGGATGGCCCTTAAAGCCCTCTGAAAAAGATTCCTAAATCCTAAATCCTAAACCCTAAACCCTAAACCCTACGTGTCCCAAGGGCCTACCTATCTATCTTACGGCCTGTGAGGTGACAATGAAGGGGTGACAAGAAAAAATCTTCGGACCCCGGAGTTTCCAGGAGCCCGGGGGAAGCCCTCAAGCTTAAAAGGCAACTGCTAAGGCTGAAGATGAAAATTAGGGTTTCGGGTTTAGGGTTTAGGGTTTAGGGTTTAGGGTTTAGGGTACGTGAACTCTTGGGGATTGAAGAAGCCCATCTCTGAGGCGTGCTTACCTGCTCGGCTTATGCCAGTGCGGCTCCGCAAACAGGAGCACCGCGTTCCGAAGAAGTCCCCAAGCACCCACGGGATTTTCAGACGGGCTTCCTTAAGAATTCCGAAGCCTACCTGTTGTTTTAGGTTGCCCGAGAATCACGCAAGGGCTCTATAAGCATAACTTACAAAAAGAAAGGGAGGTTTTGGAAAACCCTGAACCCTAAACCCTAAGCCCTAAACCCTAAATCCAAGACCCTATATACCCTAGACCCTAAAGTGTCGACTTTGGTATTTGGATGCTTCGGGTTGATAAAACTGTTCTACCTCAGGGGTGGGCTGCTCGTTTCCAAACCCTGTTGCTTAACCCTACTGGTTCTATCTAAGGAATGAGGGAATTAGCTACCTTACACCCCCTATATATATATAACCCTAAACCCTATAAACCCTATACCCTATAAACCCTAAACCCTAAACCCTAAACCCTAAACCCTAAACCCTAAACCCTAAACCCTAAACCCTAAACCCTAAACCCTAAACCCTAAACCCTAAACCCTAAACCCTAAACCCTAGCATACCCTGAATCCCTCCCTCCTACGAAGAACCAGGAGTTAATGGGGCTGAGGATTTTGGGGTTCATGCCTAGGATGGCCTCACTGCCGGTTGAGTTTAGTGAGCTCCGAAGCCTTGCAGAGTTTAGGGTTTAGGGTTTAGGGTTTAGGGTTTAGGGTTTAGGGTTTAGGGGTACTTTGGAGGGCATCGCAGGGAGCTGTCATGCGGAACATGAGACGCATGGGTTTAGGGTTTAGGGTTTAGGGTTTAGGGTTTAGGATCCTGAACCCTGGAGAGATGTGTTTGACGAACGGATCACAAAAATCCAAGGCTTGGGGTTTAGGGTTCACAACCCTAAACCCTTTACCTAAGTTCTTCACCCTTAGCTTAAGAAAACCCTAAACCCTAAACCCTAAACCCTAAACCCTAAACCCTAAACCCTAAACCCTAAACCCTAAACCCTAAACCCTAAACCCTTAACCCTTAACCCTTAACCCTTAACTTAAGGGGGCTAGTAATCGGTAGCAAGTTGCCACCGCCCCATGGTGTGTGCGTGGGGCCCCTGAACCTCAACCATGGGATTAGAGTACTGGTAGTACAGGGTAAGCGGTCCCATTTTGTAGGGTTCATGTAGCTGAAGCCCTAAACCCGAAACTCTAAACGCCATCCTAGACTCGACTTGGCCCTCAAAGCCCTCTGAAAAAACACTCCTACATGTTAAACATCATCCTCTTCAACCCAATGAGGGAAAGCATAACATTTCCCAAGTGCCTACCTAAACCCTAAACTCGAAACCCTAAACGCCTTGTGGCCCAGATGAGTGTCTCCGAAACTCGGGGTGCTTTCACTTTTGCTCATGGGGGGGGGGAGGGGGGACCCTTCTAAGAGGATCCTGACTCTAGTTTCAAGATTCGGGCTTTGTAGGGTTTAGGGTTTAGGGTCTAGGGTTTAAGGGTTAAGGGTTTAAGGGTTTAAGGGTTTAAGGGTCTAAGGGTTTAAGGGTTTAAGGGTTTAAGGGTTTAAGGGTTTAAGGGTTTAAGGGTTTAAGGGTTTAAGGGTTTAAGGGTTTAAGGGTTTACGGGTTCAAGGGTTTAAGGAATTTAGGGGAACTTGGGTTTCAGGGGTACTTGGGTGCTTGGGTTTCAACTGAGGGTAGCTACATGGCCCTTGCTATGGTCCCCTACCTTCTTCTTTACTCAAGTCCGGGCCCTTGGGTTTGTTGGGTATACACGGAGTATATAAGGGTTTCCCATTTCAAGGCCCATACTAAGGGACCATGTAACTACCCTCAGATTTACGCTTGGCCACCCAGTGGCAAGACGCAACGAAGAAACTTGTAAACCCGGTCTCCCAGCTGTTGCGAAAAAAGGGCTTCGGCGATTTCTGGTGAGTGTCGGGTGCAGAGTGCAGGGTTTACCCTGAACACCCTAACCTCTTTAGGGTTTAGCGTTTAGGACTCTAACCCCTAAACCCTAAACCCCAAACCCTAAACCCTGCCCCCCAGGACAGGCACCGGATGACAAAGTAGCTTCTGGCTTCGGAAGGCTCAGGAGGCTTGAGAGGCTTCAGGGGTGGTTTCGGGTCTTGGGGTCTTTGAGCCCTCAACGCCCAACCCAAAAACAGAGAGTTTAGTGTCGGGGGGTTTAGGGTTTAGAGGTTTAGGGTTTCGGGTTTAGAGCTTTAGGGCTTTTCCTTCGGATTCTGCCAACAGCTGGGAGCACAGCGGGATATGCAGCATACTTGCGGCGTACACGCATCAAGCAGGCATTGAGGGCCGGCTGTCTTGTCTGGTTGTCTGGCGTCCTACCCTAAAGTCCATGTAGGGTTGGGGTTTAGGGCGTATAGGGCTTATAGGGCTTATAGGGTTCATAGGGTTCAATGGGTTCATAGGGTTTATAGAGTTTATCTGGTTTATAGGGTTTGTAGGGTTTCGTCCATGTACCCTTATAGTATATGCTTGGGCCGTAAGAGCTACTAAATAGGAACCCCTTAAAGGCCCAAAATATACTCTTAGGGTTAGTAGGTTGTACCCAGAATAAAGGTACCATAATACAGAGAACTGCCATATCCCTAGAGAACTGCCCATGTCCCGAAATGCAGAACCTAAGCTGTGAAAACCCAATGGAAGCCCTGGAAAAGAAGCACCGAGAAGGCTCACCCTACCAAAATGAGGTTCAATCCTAAAGGCAAGCTGGCCCTTGCAACGAAGCCTGGTTTAGGGCTGAGGGTTTGGCTTGTCGTGTAGGTTTCCAGGTGCGAAGGCGAAGGACCAGTGTTCCCCTAACCACCCCCCCGCCTCCCCGGCCCCCCCGGCGGAGGTCAACCTTAACCCTAAACCCTAAACCCTGAACCCTCCGTCTTTAGTTGGTTGGTGCCAGAACAGCATCACATGTCATGCCTGAAGTCTTAGGCAGCCAAGCCGCCCATACCTTCCCCCTTAGATTTGTAGACGTCTGCATGCCGAACCTAAGGCCCACTTGGAGGGTTTAGGGTTTAGGGTTTAGGGTTCAGGGTTTAGGGTATAGGGTATAGGGTATATATAGGGTTTAGGGTTTAGGGTTTAGGGTACTAATTAACCAATTAGAACTGTACTTATAACTGCACTTATAACCATATTAGGGCACTTAAGGGGCGTATAAGTGGGTTAAAAGTACAGCTACTTGGGGAATAAGTACCATGAACCTCCAAGCAAGCAGAAACACTAGGCTGCCCAGTAACCTAGGCTTAAAAAGGGTGC
Organism: Symbiodinium natans; assembly: GCA_905221605.1. Lineage (NCBI taxonomy): Eukaryota > Dinophyceae > Suessiales > Symbiodiniaceae > Symbiodinium > Symbiodinium natans. The sequence continues at coordinate 267,221 of CAJNDS010000002.1, forward strand.
CCCTTTTTTCCTCAAAGGGGGTTATAAGGGAACCTAAGCCCCCCCCAAGAAGGGAATAAGGGTACTACTGGGCATCCTAGAAATCATCGCAAGGACCGGCCCAACTCGATCTTTTGGCTCGATTGACGCCCGATGCTCGGCGCTGTTTCTGCACGTGACTTCCAATCTTAATATCGGATGCCAGGGCAGTCTCGCACTAAACCCTAAACCCTAAACCCTAAACCCTAAACCCTAAACCCTAAACCCTAAACCCTAAACCCTGCAACATTTCGGGACCCAAGGATACCGACAACTACATGGCAGTGTAGATAGGTGTATATATCTGCATATTTACCATTACATACATGTGTACGATTTTGACATACACACATACGTCTCTACAACAGCATAGACACACGTCTACCTGTCTGCAACTGTATGTCGTTTATACTCATGTCGCTTGCTTCCGATCACTATAAACCCTAAACCCTAAACCCTGAACCCCAAACTCTAAACCCTAAACCCTAAACCCTAAACCCTACGCGTTAAGGGCCCCCACTAAGGGCCCCCATGGTTCAGGGTTTAGGGTGTAGGGCTTTGTGTCTAGGGTCTAGGGTCTAGGGTCTAGTTTAGGGTTTAGGGCTTCGGGTTTAGGGTTTCGGGGCAACCCTCTTTGGGCTAGGAGGAGAATGATCTTCCAACTTTTGGGAGTTTACCGTATTGGCGCGACTGCCCTCACATTGAAAATAGCCTCGGCGAGATGCGGGGCGGGCCCTTCTGTGGGGGTTTAGGCTTAGGGCTTAAGGCTTAAGGCTTAGGGCTTAGGGCTTAGGGCTTAGGGTTTAGGGTTTAGGGTTTAGGGTTTAGGGTTTAGGGTTTAGGGTTTAGGGTTTAGGGCCTACTCGAAGAAAATGGCTATAAAGAGCTGCTGCTCTTTATCAAGCAGGTCCCGAACTTGGGACAACGCCTCGCTGCTTCCCCTGCCCAAGCACGGGATTGGGTTGGCCTTCAAACCCTTTGAAAAATATGTATATGTAGGGCCCCTTTTCAACCCCCAAAAGGCAAAATCTGAAAGCTTCCAAAAGCCCTTTGAACAAAGGTTATATACAGGGCCCCGTTTATAAACCCAAATAAGGGAAATGCACAAAACAATCCAAATAAGGAATACTAAGACTCCAAAAGCCCTTTGAAGAGCATGCAAACAAAAAAAATATATATATATATATATATATAAAGATAGATAGATATAGATATATATATATATATATGAAAATATGTGTATATATATATAGAGAGAGAGGGCCCCTTATAAACCCACGTAAGGGTGAGTTCCAAAAGCCAACCCAAGGGGATCCAGGGCCCATAACGCAGACACACTTCGGCGCGTTCGGTTCAGGGATTGCCGCCAAACGGCCCGAGCATGCGGTGCTCCGGCTCCCAGTGGTAGGGTTTAGGGGCTGAAGGTGGTAGGGCTTATCGTTTGGGGTTTCGGGTTTCGGGTTTAGGGCTAGGGTTTAGGGTTTAGGGTTTAGGGTTTAGGGTTTAGGGTTTAGGGTTTAGGGTTTAGGGTTTAGGGTTTAGGGTTTAGGGTTTAGGGTTTAGGGTTTAGGGTTTAGGGTTTAGGGTTTAGGGTTTAGGGTTTAGGGTTTAGGGTTTAGGGTTTAGGGTTTAGGGTTTAGGGTTTAGGTTTAGGGTTTAGGGTTTAGGGTTTACTTTGGGATGTGCGGTTGGCACATCTGTGCCACAGATCAGAGCATGGCCGAGATGCGGTGTATTCGACCCCTTACCGGACTGTGGCCCTAAACCCTAAACCCTAAACCCTAAATCCTGAACCCTGAACCCTAAACAGACCCTAAACCCTGAACCCAGAATGCCTAACCCCCACTCCCCAGATCTTCACCACAGCCTCTCGACCCTCAATGTAGGGCTTTGGGTCGAGAACCCTAAACCCTAAACCCTAAACCCTAAACCCTAAACCCTAAACCCTACACCCTAAACCTTAAACCTAAACAGGGCTCTAGGGATCCTAGGCCCTCGACCCTCAGCATAGTGTACTTCCAAGACGGTCCGTGAAGACTCCGGGGCCAAGCTACGTGACTCCCTAGGTCTGCGCTGACAACGAACTGCTCCTGGTTTAATCAGGGTTTAGGGTTTAGGGTTTAGGGTTTAGGGTTTAGGGTGCGGTCTAGGCTCGAGCTGAATGCTAGCCGGCTCGCGATTTTATGTCCCAACGCGAAGTACAAGACTCGCGCGATTTTCAACCGTGCTAGACTGAGGTTCCTCTATGGAAGCCGGGCACAGCAAGCGTGTTAAACCCACTGATCGGGCCACTGTTCTACCTGAGAGGCTTCATGAAAACATTCTGCTTGGTTCCAAGACACACTCGCCACGGCTGGTATGGTAGAACTCTACCGGGACCCTAAACCCTAAACCCTAAACCCTAAACCCCAAACCCTAAACCCTAAACCCCAAACCCTAAACCCTAAACCGGAATACTACTGGCTCTTGTTCCGACCCTTATGGCCGAGGCTCTAGACCCTGAGCAGTTTGTGTGCCATGTCGAACCAAGACTGTTTCGGCCGTGCTTCATATTGGGCCTTTCCCAAAATCGGGGTACCCTTTGATACCCAAAGAGACTAGAATCCCCTTAAAAGGGACCCCAAAAAATTGAAAAAGGGTACCCACATGTTTGGAAAACCCTCCATATTGAAACGCTTGTGTCTTCGGGGCATCGGGCTTCGCTTCACTTCGCCCAGCCGCTAAGCCCAGAGCCCTTGGCACGACCTGGGACTCTGGTTACCTACAAACCCTAAACCCTAAACCCTAAACCCTAAACCCAGTAGTGACTTCCCGTGAATTCGTAGGTATACCGGTAGAACCCAGGGTCCCAGGTATGGCCCCCTATATTGAAAGGGGCCACAATTCATGGCGCTGGAAATGTAAAAAATGCCCTCAACCCTAAACCCTAAACCCTAAACCCTAATCCCACTCACTCAGGGAGCTCGGAAATCGTTTCCGCCAAGCTCTCTCGGCTCACGTGTGACGCGGTTCCACGGCCGATGGGCTTTCCCATCATGGATCGGCCTCCGCGGCTTTAGGGTTCTTAGGGTTCTTAGGGTTCTTAGGGTTCTTAGGGTTTTGGGGGTTTTTAGGGTTTTTGGGGTTTTTAGGGTTTTTTAGGGTTTTAGGGTTTTTAGGGTTTTTAGGGTTTTTAGGGTTTCTGGGGTTCTTAGGGTTTTTGGGTTTTTTAGGGTTTTTAGGGTTTTTGGGGTTTTTGGGGTTTTTGGGGTTTCGGGGTTCAGGGTTTGGGGTTGAGGGCTTAGACAAAACATGTCAATTCTGAGGACCTCGGGCTTACAAAAAACCTACTTTCTTTTTGTCAAAATCTGGAGGGTTTAGGGTTTAGGGTTTAGGGTTTAGGGTATGGGGTTAACGAAAATAGGGGACCCCTGATATCGTCACCCCAAATAGTAGGATTCCCTTGCAAAAAGGACCCCAACCAGGTACCCCTATTAATAAATGCGCGAACTTGAGAACGAAATACGCCCCTTTCGCAGATTCACGCGTCATGCATTACATTCACTTCGTTCATTTCATTGCATTTCCTTGTAATCTTCTCCTTGGGCTTTTTCTATTCATAATCTCTGCGTTCAGTATATTATTAAGGGGGCTCTCTATCTTTCTTATAATGCCCCCTTTAATACTAATAATAACACGCTTACAAGACGAAGAGAACAGAGTGAACGCAGTAAATTAATACGGTTATAAGTGAATGAAATAAGCGCATGAACCGTACTAATATTAGTGCGTAAACTCGTGAACGAAGCCCGGGGTAATAATAATATTAGAACTACGTAGAGAGTGCATTATTTATTATATTATAACGAGTCCGCGAGGCATGAATATAATGAATAAGGCATGAACGAAGTAAACACCAGACTTTGAGATCTTTCCTCACAACATTAGTATCTTGTGTCCTTATGTTCACGGCCGGGCATTTAATATATTCGCCCGGGATGAACTAATAAATTAGAGAGTGCATTATTTATTATATTATAACGAGCCCGCGAGGCATGAATATAATGAATAAGGCATGAACGAAGTAAACACCAGACTTTGAGATCTTTCCTCACAACATTAGTATCTTGTGTCCTTATGTTCACGGCCGGGCATTTAATATATTCGCCCGGGATGAATTAATAAATAAACTACGAAGAGAACTCAATATTAATACTATTATAAGTGAATGCACGAAGTAAGTGAGCGCATGAATAGTATTAATGTGAGTGAACGAAGTACAACCATAAGGATTTAGTATTAGAAATCTCTACCTTGTTCCCTTATTACCGCGGGCCCATTTAATATTTTATTTGCCCGCGAGGAAATAGAAAGTGAAGAGAGTGAAATCTATTAAATTACAAAGAAACGAACGTAGTGAAGTGAATGCGTGAATTTAATATATGAACGAACGAAACAAAGTGAATGCAGCATATTTTGTATTACTAATGAAATCTCATTTACAATCATATCCTTGTCCTTTGATCATAAATTATTTTTGGAATATTGGCATATTAGTATCTTGTGACATCATGAGTGAAGATATGAACGCCCCTTGTCTTCTCTTCGCATGAAATGTGCACACGGGTGAAAAAGCCCATCCATGAAGACCGCAGGAAAAGGCCCTTGAATGACAGGGTTTTAATGGGTGACTCACGAAGCTTATTGACCCAGAAATCCAACCATTAATCATGCGTCTTATAAGGGTGTATGAAGCATATTATTCTGCGGGCTTCATTAAATTGCAAATGAAAGTAAAAAGAAGCCCGTAAAGATAATTCGGAAACCCACAAGTATGCTGGGCCCCAAGAAAAGTGTTGTGCTGCCTTACAGATACAGGAGGTGGGCTCTTAGGGTTTAGGGTTTAGGGTTGAGGTTTAGGGTTTAGGGTTTAGGGTTTAGGGTTTAGGGTTTAGGGTTTAGGGTTTAGGGTTTAGGGTTTAGGGTTTAGGGTTTAGGGTTTAGGGTTTAGGGTTTAGGTGCGCATGCCGAAGCACGGATGGTTGCACCTTGAACACCAGTTCCGAAAAGCTGCGAAACCCTAAACCCTAAACAGTAAACCCCTAAGGGCCTAGGCGGGCTTCCACATTGGAGGCACTTCTTTTTTTGGATGGGAAGGCCCTCCGGCCCGGACCGTCCCCAGGCCTCGGAACTCCTGGAAACCCTAAACCCTAAACCCTAAACCCTAAACCCTAAACCCTAAACCCTAAACCCGAAATCCTAAATCCTAAACCCTAAACCCTAAACCCTAAACCCTAGAATAGTCAATGAAAGCCCCCTCGGACCCCAGGCCGTGAAGCCTGGCTCTAGGTTCCTTGTGACCCTAAACCCTAAACCCTAAACCCTAAACCCTAAACCCTAAACCCTAAACCCTAAACCCTAAACCCTAAACCCTAAACCCTAAACCCTAAACCCTAAACCCTAAACCCTAAACCCTAAACCCTAAACCCTAAACCCTAAACCTTCAACCTTGAATCCTAAACCCTTGTGTTTGTGCTGTCGGGGGATGGGCATGTCATCACAGCACTTCGTTTGGCTGACCCTACATACACCCTGAATACCTAGCCTGAACGCTGAACCCCGAAACCCCTAGACCCAAAAACTCCAAATCCTGAAAATCCTGAAACCTGCTCTGCTACCCTAAGACCCTACAACCTTAAACCTCGATCATCCCAAAAACCAAGGAGCCTAAACCTTTAAACAGGGTTTAGGGATTAGGGTTTAGGGTTTGGGGCTTCGACGTCCCTGCCGGTGCGTTACAGGTCCTGCCTGACTGGAACCTTCGGAGACGGATGTCCCGCAGCGTGAGAAGAAGCCTTCGTTGGAGTTCCCCAAGAATAGGGTTTAGGGTTTAGGGTTTAGGGTTTAGGGTTGAGGGTTGAGGGTTGAGGGTTGAGGGTTGAGGGTTGAGGGTTGAGGGTTCACGGTTTAGGGTTTAGGGTTTAGCCAAGAACCACAGGAACCACGGAACCAGGATTGCCAGAAAGGGAGAAAGGAGAGCCAGACGAAGAACAAAAAACAACGGACCCCAGCCTCCGCAGCATCTGAACTGAAGCTAGACCTGAACCCTGGCTTTGAAGTTTAGGGTTTTAGGGTTTTGGGTTTAGGGTTTTCCTTCTTATCTCCCAAGTGCACCTTCCACATCGGGTGTTTAGGATGTCTGTCTAGAAAGCCTGACCTTGCTCTAGGGTTTGTAGGGTTGAGACTTTAGGGTTCATACCGAGCAAACATCCGAAACCAAACAAATACGCTCTTAGAGGAGGAGGAGGAGGAGGAGGAGGAGGAGGAGGAGGAGGAGCCCTAACCCCTAAACCCTAAACCCTGAACCCTAAGAACCCTTCTAACAACCCTAAGAACCTTAAGAACCCTAAGAACCCTGAGCCGCCCCACGATGAACTAAAACTTCTACGGCCGGCTTGCACCGAGACCCAACTGACGCGAGCCCTCAATCACAGGGGGGGCTTAGGGTCAGGGGTTTCTATGGTCGTCTGCTTTGTTTAGGCACAAGAAACCGAAAGCCTAAGCCCTACTAACCCTAAACCCTGAACATGGAACACCCTGAAGCTGCAAGTAAGCACCAGAACTTCCACCTGGTTGCTACTAGGTCACCAGGTCACCAGGGAATGAGGGTTTCGGGCTTAGGGTTTCGGGTTTAGGGTTTTGGGGTATTAGGGTTCTTGAAGCCCTCTAAAGGATTAGGAATGAAGGTACTTTCTCTCCCTCTATACCACGATGGCCCTGTGTGGCTGGCTTAGGGTTAAGGGTTCAGGGTTTAGGATGTAGGGGGTCAGGCTTTTTCGGGTTTAGGGTGTCAGAGGGGTGTTTAGGGTTTAGGGCTTCATATTACTAGGATGGCCCTTAGAACCCCCTGAGTTCCTGTATATGATCCTCTTAAACCCAATAAGGGAAAAGATGCAATGTCCCAAGGGCCTACCTAGTATCTGTTCTTGTTTTGGGGATTTGTATCGGGGTACCTGAGAATCCCTCATTCCGCAGTTAAGACCCACAAACTCCTCTCAGAACAGTCGTACTAGCAGTACAGGGCAAGCGCGGTGTGCAAGGGCGGTGTGCAAGGTTTACGGGTAACCAAGGGACGCATCGAATCCCTAAACCCTAAACCCTAAACCCTAAACCCTCCTTTTCGGAGGAGACGATCGTTCTGACCAAGCGGCTGCGTTTCGCCGCGCATCGCTTTTAGCTCAGAACACCTGGCATCAAGAAGGTGTCCGTGTGTATTGTATGTGCGTGTGCGCGCGTTAAGTAGGGTTTGGGGTTTAGAGCTGAGGGTGTGCTTAAGGCTTCCCTATGCGGTACCTTCTCGGTGTAGTATACTGAAACTCCCTTGGAACTAACCCCAAAGAGGAACTACATTGGAGCCTTCTCAGGTATAGGCGCCGCTATATCAGCACTCGAAACGTTTAGATTTGTTACTTTTTTGTATGTGTGTGTGTGTGTTGTTGTTACTTTTTCTCTGGGAGGGGGGGGGGGGGGGGGTTAGGGTTGAGGGTATAGGGTTTCGAAGATCTCGCCAGGTTCTTCTCTCATCGCACGGACTCTCAACCCTACAGCTGAAACTGAAACCCTAAACGCCAAACCTTAAACCCTAAACTCTACCCCGGCCCCTGACTCGAACAAAAAACAAGCATCGAGCAACAAAAGCTCGTCCAAGACTAAAGGGGAGACAGTTCGCAGGGTGTGTAGAGTTTAGGGCTTAGGGATTTGGGTTTGAGGTTTAGGGTTAGAGCTCAGGGCAAAGGATGTCTTATGAGGGTTTGTAGGGTTCAGGGTTTAGGGTTCGGGGTTAAGAGGTGGTTGGTGGGGGTCATGACGTAAGCTTGTTGCTGGAGGAGTATGCGTTTTAGGTTTTGGGGGATGTGCAAAAGAATGAGTAGAAGTATACCTACATCTGTATGTAAACAGAAACACATGATCTTTACAGCAACACAACATGTAAGTCATCATAGCGTCTTGTTGCTCGTGACCGACGAAAGCAGCTGCCCTTGCAACAGCAAGCTCAAACATCTCAGCTGCGTTGGCCTGGCAGCCACCACTGCGCTGACCTCACGGACAAAGCTACGTCTACTTCTGCTACTGCTCCTACTACTGCTACAGCTCCTGCTCCTGCTGCTGCTGCTACTGCTACTACTACTACTACTACTACTACTACTACTACTACTACTACTACTACTACTACTACTACTACTACTACTACTACTGCTACTGCTACTACTACTACTACCACCACCACCGCCGCCACCACCACAACTACTTGTACGTCTACTGCTACTGCTACGAGGGAAGCAGTGCTTTTCATATGTGCTATGAATTCGTAGCTTTTGTTTGGAAAGTGAGGGATCCAAAAAGTAGATCCGCTTAAGAGTTCATCAACATGGCCCAAAAATTAGTAGTTTTGGCTACTATTTGGTGGCTCTACTCCCGAGGGGTCTGGGTCTACACCCTAAATCCTGAACCCCAAACCCCAAACCCCAAACCCTAAACCCCAAACCCCAAGCCCCAAACCCTAAACCCTAAACCCTTTTCACCTCCGAAAACATGCACCCCAAGAAGCCCTGAATCCAAAACCTCCAAATTCCGGAATCTGTGCGGCCAATACCCTAAGGGCTCATTAGGGTCATAGGGTGTTAGGGTTTACAGGGTTTAGGGTTCAGGGTCTAGGGTTTAGGGTATAGGCTTTTAGGCGTTTAGGGTTTGGAGGGAAGCTGTGCTGGCGGGTCTTGGGATGTTCAGAAAGGTAAGTTCAATGAACCCGGATGCCTTACACCCGGCCTCTAGGCCCAAGAGGGACCTAGGAAGAAAAAGGGCTGAGGGTTTAGGGCTTAGGGTTAGACCAAAGAGAAACCTAAAAACACACAGGGGTGCCCTTGTTGGTTTTGTCAAAGGGGCTGAGACGGGAATCTGAACCCCTAAATTGCGAATCATGGCCTCCTCTGGGTCCTAGCCCTAAACCCTAAACCCTAAACCCTAAACCCTCAACCCTAAACCCCTGAACCCTAAACCCTAAACCCTAAACCCTAAAAACTAAACCCTAAACCCTAAACCCTTGACCCTTGACCCTTGACCCGTGCCGGGCCCCCGGGCGATCTTTGGAAACACGAAAGGGACGATGGGCGGCGGCGATGCCGGTCGCCGCGACTGGTCGCAGAAAGAGCTTGGAGCCGTAAACCCTAAACCCTAAACCCTAAACCCTAAACCCTAAACCCTAAATCCTAAACCCTAAACCCTAGTGCGCCCCACAACTATGAAGCCGGCAAACTCACCATCGAAGATGGGTTCAGGGTTTGGGGCTGAGGGTTTAAGGCGCCAAGGACGAACACTGAACACCCTAAACCCTCAACCCTAAACCCTAAACCCTAAACCCTCAACCCTAAACCCTAAACCCTCAACCCTAAACCCTAAACCCTAAACCCTAAACCCTAAACCCTGAAGCCTAGAAACTCAAAATCCCTAAACCTAAACCCCATAGAGCCTGAAACCCTGTATAAACCCAAGCCGGATAGTCTTAGAGAACTACACATGTAGGGTTAGGGTTTAGGGTACCACAGGCCTTCGCTGAGTCGACCCAGTCTCGAAACTCGTCCCAAACACCTGGCCGTCTAGGGTTTAGGGTTTAGGGTTTAGGGTTTAGGGTTTAGGGTTTAGGGTTTAGGGGTTTAGGTTTAGGGTTTAGGGGAAGCCCTAAACCCCACGAACAGCAGAACCTTTACGTCCCCCAAACCCCTGAACCTGGCTAACCCTTCAATGAACTGTACACGCCACGAAGCAGTAAATCCCGCCATAAGAGCTAACCCAACGCCAGCGCGTGCCTTTTTCTGTAGGCAATTAGTATGTTCGGGTTTAAGCCTGAAGCCCTTAATCCCTCAAGCCCTCAATGCCTTAACCCCTTAAACCCTTTATCCCTCAAACCCAAAAACGTTTAAGTTTAAGGCTTAGGATTCTTAGGTAACATGAACTAGACCCACGAGTAACGTAGGAATAAGGGTGTAGGGTTTAGGGCTTGACTAGGGCTTAGGGCTTAGGGTTTAGGGTTTCGGGTCTAGGGCTTATAGGGCTTCTTAGGGCTTCTTAGGGCTTCAAAGGCCCCAACCCGTGCTGAATTCTCAGTAGGGCTGCAGGAATGTTGCCGGAGTCTTAAAAATTTTCCCATGCCACCCCCACCCCCCCCCCCCCCCCCCCGCCCTTTTTGACAAGGGGATCCTACTGTTTCGGGCTCTATGTTAGGGGTCGCTTATGGTCGTAATCCCCCATATGATCACTATACAAACTCCCCAAAAGACACGTATTTACGCATATCGACCCCTGCGATACCCCGAAGGCGTGACAAACCCTGAGCGCCGCCACAGGTTTACTACATGGTATTTGCTGCATGGCTGCCCGACTACCCTCAAGCCTATAAAGCCTCTTGGTCAAAGAGAGCACCGGGTTCCGAAGAAAAAGTCGCAGCTAACGATCCAAAGGCTTCATGCTTTTGTGTTTAGGCTTCAGGGTTTCAAGGGTGCAAGCTGGGAACCCCAACCCTTAACCCTAAACTCTCAACCCGAAGCCCTGCCGCCTGGAATGATGCATTCTCTCAGTTGGGTCTTCCGGTGCCGTGTGCCCTTTGCGTTGAGCGACATGTTGATCTCCAAAACCTCCTTGGGCCGTACCGGTTTCGGGCTTAAGGGTTTAGGGTTTGGGACGATTATGGGGTGAGTCAAGGACCTCGTTTGACATCAGGGTTCAGGGTGTATGGCTTGGGGTTTAGGGTTTAGGGCTTAGGGTTTTGCCGTTTGGGGTTTCGGGATTAGACTCTAGACCCTAGACCCTAAACCCTAAGTCCTAAACCCTAAACCCTAAAACCTAAACCCTAAAAGCCCTAAGCCCTAAGCCCTAAACCCTAAACCCTAGACCTAGGCTCGTTTGGAGTCTCGGGTTTCAGGTTGAGTCTTGCGTGCGGGTGTCGCGGCCGTGTCGCAACCCAAAGCCCGCCCAACCAAAGTACACCCCACGTACACCCCGCAATTTGGGAGAATTTTAGGGCACCTTTGTTTCATTTAATCGGAATTCAACCCTAACTAACCCCTAACCCCTGAACCCTAAACCCCTAACCCCTCAACCCTAGACCCCTAAACCTCAAAGCTTAACGCGAAAGGGGTATTCCTAGAAGGCCGGAGGGTTCTGAGGCGTCCTAGGCTGTCCGCCAAACCCTATGAAAGAAAGTGTTAGGGTTTGGGGTTTGAGGCTTAGGGTTTAGGGTTTAGGGTTCAGGGTATTTGGTTTAGGGATTGGGGTGCTGCGTGACCTCAATGAGAGCCCTAAACCCTAAACCCTAAACCCGAAACCCGAAACCCGAAACCCTAAACCCTAAGCCCTAGTCGGCAAGGCTCCAGGGAGTCTTTGTCGAAGAGCACGGAGACCGAGTTTATCTCAGCCGCGCGCACCGGCTTAGGGTTTAGGGTTAGGGTTTCGGGTTTCGGGTTTAGGGTTTACGGTTAAACCCTATAAAATCCGGACTTGGAGGCTTAGATTGGGATGTCTTGCAGCCTTGGAATGAGAAGATGTAGGGTTTAGGATGTACAGTATAGCAAGGTGTACTCTTATGGTCCAAGGCTCCAAGTACCTTGATTTGGGCCCCTTGCAAAATAACACTTGTACACACTACACATGATAAGGGCCCATGCTTGGGATCCCTATCAAGAAGGGTAAGGTACCCATGGTTCCAACCTTAGCAAGGCTGCACTTAGGAGGGTAGCTGAAAAATATTTCTTTGCTGCCTTACGAGGAAACCCAATAAACCCTAAAAGGCTACGGATCTAAAGTTACAGTAAAGCACCACAATGTACCCTAAACCCTAAACCCTAAACCCTAAACCCTAAACCCTAAACCCTAAATAGTTACAGTAAAGATGTGGGGTCCTGTAGGGCTTGGGGGGCTTGAATTGAAGGTTTAGGATTTTATTGGGGCATCCTGCTGCTTAAAACAGCTTCCCTTCAAGACACCCAAGCTACTCTGTGCATTCACTGCATCTATCTTCACAACTGGGGTTTTGGGGTTTAGGGTCTAGGGTCTAGGGTCTAGGGTTTAGGGTTTAGGGTTTAGGGCTTAGGGCTTACGAAGTGCTCCACGGCGTGGCCCTGCCGCTGACGTGCAATAGGGGGGAGGGGCGATGGGGATGCTGCTCCAGACCCGAAAAATCCGCAACCCTATACTAGTTCATGGTTGGGAGAATATTAAAATTTTACAGCTATGTTCCTTATTGGGTTTAAGTACCCTTAAAAAATGTAAAATGGCACCCAACTATGACCAAGTATATGCCCCATTCCACAAGCACTAAGGCGACGAAAAGCCCAAACGCTAAAGCATCAGCCATGCACCCTAACCAGCCTAAACCCGTAATCCGAAGCCCGAATTACCCGATCCCCCCAAGTACCCCTGAAGATCCTAACTACTCCCGTTAACGTAGACGAAGGCCCCTTATTAACGAGTCTATTTGGGGGGCGCCTGTCCCTTAACCATCCTTCTGGGTTTAGGGCCGAGTCGTGAACTCCTTCAAACCCTCAACCACCCAAAACCTCAAGCCCTAAACCCTAAACCCTAAACCCTAAACCCTAAACCCTAAACCCTGCTTTTGGACATGCAGCACTTCCCATCGGTGCCGACATGCCAGATCCCGAAGGGCCTCAGGCGGGTTAGGGTTTATAGGATTTAGGGCTTGGGGCTGAGGGTTTAGGGTTTAGGTTTCGGGTTTGGGAGCCTTTGGGGTACCCGCAATACATGGATCCGCATTCTGCTGGTAACGCCGGAAAGCGCGCAATTTTCAGGGAAACGCTCCGTATGTTTAAGGCTTAGAGATGAGGGTGCAGCGTGTAGGGGTTGTATCCTAAGCCCTGAACCCTAAACTTCGCGACCTTCATTCAGCTCTATTGCTTGCTGGTGTGGCTTCTGTAAGGCTTCCTCTTCTTCTGCTTCGAGTTCCGTGTGAGTTCATGAACGCATGTCATGTATGCCTCCATCCAAACTCGAGGCGCACAGGGCACACACTGGGACACGCACGCACACACACACACATACACAAATACACACATACGCAAATACACACATACACAAATACACACATACATACATACATACGTACGTACATACATACATACATATGCATCTGTATATGTATATATATGTATATATATGTATATCTTTTTTGTGTAATATGAGAGGTCGCACATCATGACTCAAGCCACCGCTCTTGTAAGCACAAGCTTCGCACCAGGGTGTAGCACTGCATAACACATCATGCACCGTGGGCAATACAAGCTCAAGAAATAGCATGTGGCACACGGCATAACATAGCAGCAACTGACACATCAGGACCAATCGTGCCAAACCATGTTGCAACAAAACACACTTCAAATGGAATAGCTGCTAAACGCCCGGAAGGTCAAGATTCAAATGTTCTGTTGTTGCAACCTTGGTGCAACTGGGCAGCCTGGACAGGCTACAAACGCCACACTTCTGACCCCACAAGCATACATGCCTAGCTGATTACCTACACACGAATAACCTACGTACGTACGCATGCATGCATGCATTGTACATGCATACCAGCACATGCGTGCTTCATGCGTGCATACGCACATACATGCCAAACACGACCTTGTTCTATGTATGCCATGATGTGCAAACGCCTGAGCGTTGCGAACATTCCGCTACCGTTCATTGCGCCAGTGCGCGTGTCACATCCCGTCTACACTCTAGGCTGAACTTGGCATGCTACTGCCCGATGTTACACTAGGCTCGCAGGCCAGACATGCCATGATAGCTTACTTGGGAACACCTTGCGCAACTGCTGGTACATCGATCAGCTAGGGCTCTCAGAAAGTCACAACTGCGCGCATGTTTTGGAGTAGATGTATCTGCACATCCGCCCAAACCCGACACCCTAAACCCCTAAAGTCCCAGTGCAAGCGAAAGGCCATACGACCAGGCGTGGAAAGCCAACGTGTCTGCGTTCAGCTGAATACCTCCAGGCTGAACCACCGATAGACAAGCATTGATGGGGACTATAGCTTGGTGGTTTCAGAGTGTGGAAGCTTTGCTGCTGGCTTAGATACTAAACGAAATCATAGTCAGAAAAACGAATGCTCATAATCATAGCAATCACAGTAGCACCAGAATAACTAACAGTCAGAATATAAGTGTTAGTACTCTAGGCTCTCCAGCAAGGCAAGGAATGAGAAGGGTACCCTAAACCCTACACCCTACACCCTAACCCTAAACCCTAATACCCTAAACCCTAAACCCTAACCCTACACCTTTGGGGGGGAGGGGGGGGGGGGGGGGGGGGGGGGGGGGGGGGGGGGGGGCAAGCTAGCTCCTCGAGAGGGCCGCTAAAGGGTCAGCATCACCTTGCCCAAAGAGGCTCACCTCAATCCGAAACCCTACACCCCGCGACCCTGAACCCGTGATCCCTTTAGGCCCGTTAGAGGTGAGGTTTTTATAGGGTTTAAGGGTTAAGATTTAGTTCACGTATAGGTTTTAGGGTAAAGTTTTAGGGTTTCGCCCAGTATGAGTGCGAAATAGAGGCCGAATGAACATGAACAAATCACATATGAACGTACTGACATATATATATATAATCGAAACGTCTTAGCTATGACCCCTAACATAACTCTTCTATCCCTCAATAAACCAGTTAAGTCACAACTGTTAATGTAACCACGAAACGGTTAATATGTAATACACATACCTATTAGATCTATACAACTCATACCATATATGTATCTATATATTATAGATACATACCAACCACCTCACAGGTGGGAGGAACTTGCTTGAATTAATTACCTGATGTACGGTCAGATTCCGTGCTTTGAAGTGCGCTGCAACACCAACCTCCCTGTAAACAACCTAAAGCACCCCTCGAAACCAAAACCTTTAAACACCCTAAAACCCTAACCCCCGAAACCCTAATCCCTAAACTCCTAACAGCATGCCTGGGGTGAACTGTCCTCCCTCCTTATTGGCGAACATCGTTCGGTCGCCTGCGTGGGTTGAGATTTTTCCGGGTTTGGGGTTTTGTAAGTTAGGGTTCAACCCAGACCTGAACCCTAACCTAACACCCCAAACGCCCCAAACCCTAACCCCTAACCCCCAAACAAATCCACCAAAAGACAATGTTCCTCCTGAAGCCGCAATGGAGCTCACAACAAGAACACGCCCTTGTGGCATGTTGCCACACCACTTGCATTCAGTGAATACCAATGCTCACTGAAATCCCGACCCCCTAAACCCTAAACCCTAAACCATAAACCCCAAACCCCTAAACCCTAAACCCCTAACCCCTAAACCCCTAAACCCCTAAACCCCTAAACCCCTAAACCCCTAAACCCCTAAACCCCTAAACCCCTAAACCCTAACCCGAACCCTAACCCCTAACCCCGAATCCGAAACCCTAACCCTAAACCCTACTACCTAAACCCTAAAAACCCTCACCCTCACCCTAAACCCTAAACCCAGCGGGCCCTTAGTCGACTCGGGTTCCATCTCCGGGCGGCTTTGGCTGCAGCCCCTGCCCCTCGGCGGGCGTTTATGGTTGGGTTCAGGGTTTAGGGTTTAAGTGTTGAGGGTTTGGGTTTAGGGTTTAGGTTTAGGGTCCTTCCATTTGTGTGGCGGAAGGCTAAGGGCCGTGATGAGCGATGCCTCTAACTCCGGATTGTTTAGGGGTTAGGGTTTAGGTTTGGGGTTTAGGGTTTGGTTTAGGCAGTTTTTAGGGTTTTGGGGTGTAGTGTCTGGGGTTTGGGGTGTTCGGTTTAGGGGTTTTGAGTTTTTGGGCTTAGGAAAAGTATACCTGAAAGTTCAATAACCTGTACGAGCCCGCCATGTCGTCAACCTGAGAACCCCCCCTCGAGCTGCAGCGTTTCGGTTTAGGTTACAGAGCCGCAAATCCCAACATCCTCCTTTACAAAGGCTTGAGCCACACCCGAAAGCCTCACGCCTAAACCCGCACTCCCTGAACCCTAAACCCTAAACCGAAACACTAAAAAACCCTAAACCCTAAACCCTAACCCTGAACCCTGAACCCTGAACCCTAAACCCAACAACCCTCAACATGAGGCCCAGTCAGATTCAAGCCGCACTCGAATCGTGCAGGGCTGATTTCCGCCTCTAAAGGGCGTACTGCATGATCAGGGTTGGGCTTTAGGGTTCAGGGTTCAGTTGTAATGTTCAGGGTTTGGGTTCTCTAAGCCATGAGTATGGTTTCCCCCCTCTATACTCCTACACGACCCCCCCCCCAACATAATTAAGGCTATTAGTGTATGTAACCGGGTAGTATGTTATTCCATGAAATAACCCAGGGGCTGCAAAAAGCTAAACACCAACTCTGAAGTTTAAACCTACTTAAACCCAACAACCGATTAATCCAAAGCCCTGAACCATGCAAGCCCCGAACCTCCCCCCCCCCACCCCCCCCAGGCACCCCTAAGGACATCAAGGCCTACTCATAACCCGTCAAAAACCTGACCCGAAATCCTAAACCCTAAACCCTAAACCCTAAACCCTAAACCCTAACAACCCTAAACCTAAACCCTAAACCCTAAACCCTAACCCTAAACCCTAAAACCTAAACCCGTGTTCATGGACCCGGGCCGACGAAGATGCCTCCTCTTCGTCTCCCGCGCCGCTATTCAGCGCAATGAGTGGCAGATGCCTGGCAAGGGTTTTAGGGTTTAAGGTTTATGTTTAGGTTTAAGCTGAAGGTGTTAACGCTGAAGGGTTTGCAGGGTTCGAGATTTTCAATGATTTGGGCAAGCTTCCTTTAGGGTTTTTAGGGCTTTCAAGATTTTTGAGTATTATGGTTCAGGAAAGGTTTTTCAGCGACTGGGGTCTCCCTTAGGTAGGGTGTGCGTTTATGGCTTTTGGGGGGTTATGGGAGTAGGGTTAGGCCTTACGATTTAGGCTTTCGGTTTTTAGGTCCCTGCGACCCTAACCTGAAACCCGAAAACCTAAACCTAAACCCTCAACCCTAACCCTAAACCCTAACCTGACCCTACTAAACCCTAAACCTGAAACCCTAAACCGGAAAACACCTAGGAGTTTTTGGCGGTCCAATGCCTGTGGCCGCCTGACCTCTCAAGAAGCCTCAAACCCCTGTGAAAACCTTGCAACCACCAGCATGTCTGCCGAATCTGGAACCTAAACCCTACCCCTAAACCCTAAACCTAAACCCCTAACCCTTAACCCCTATTTCTGGTGGAGTTCTTGCTGTGTCGCTTCTTGGGGTTCGCTGGGCGCAAGGCTTGGCTTCAGCTTGGCGCGTTGGGTCCAGGCTTCTTAGTGTCCTGATGTTGGACTGGGCTTATTTTGGTGTGTAAGAGTAGAAATCTAATACCAAAGAACAGTAAAAGTAAAATAATAGCAATACTCAGACCACAAAAAATGGACTAATAATACTAACACAAACATATAACAATAATAATATCAGATAATAAGAATAATCATAAAAAAAAAAGTATAATAATAATAATTAATAACAATAGTATAGGTCATGCTTGGGCTTGGGCTTGGTTCGGCCCCCCAGAAAGTGTACGTTCATCTTTCAGACTGGGCGCAGCCCGTCCCACTTTCAACACAATGGCCGCGGTTTAGGTTGTGTTTAGGGTTTATTGTTTAGGTTTAGGGTTTTAGGGTTTACGGGTTTAGGATTTCGGGATTAGGGTTGGAACTAGCTTTGTAAGCGCTTTGAGCAATTAATCTCGACGGCATGATGTCGGATCTCACTTCTCCAAGAACCAAGGGAAACAAAGGTTGAACTTTTTCATTCCAATAAAAGAGACCCAAAAAGTTAAAATGTTCGACTATTGGCTAAGTAGGGGGAGGGAGGAGGGAGGGAGTGGGGAGGGAGGGGGGAGGGAGGGGGGAGGGAGGGGGGGAGGGAGGGGGGAGGGGGGGGGGCCTTGGGGATGTTATATAGCTATTATCGTTCATTTTTTTAGGGTTTAGGGTTTAGGGTTTTAGGGTTTGAGGGTTTGAGGGTTTGAGGGTTTGAGGGTTTTAGGGTTTTAGGGTTTTAGCGTACAGGTTGAGCTCGCTCGAGGGGTTTCAGGGGTTTGGGCTTTAATGGGGAACCAAGGTTCACCCCAAACTCAAAAACCCCGAAAACCTATGACCAAAAACGGCCTAAACCCTCAACCCCATATCCGAAATCCCAAACACCTGGGCCTTAAACCCTGAACCCTGAACCCTAAACCCTAAACCCTAAATCCTGAACCCTGAACCCTGAACCCTAAACCCTAAACCCTACACCCTACACCCTACGCGAGGCCTCGGAGTCCATCAAAGGTGCAATCGAGCCCAGATATACCTTTGGAGGGGGGGTGTAGGGTTTGGGGTTGGGTTTAGGGTTTAGGGCTAGGGTTTAGGGTTCCGGGTTTAGGGCTGATAGGGCTTAGAGCTTGGGGTGGGGGGGAGGAGGTTGGGATTGAGGGTTTAGGAGGCTGTTGGGGTTGATATGGTGACATCTCTACATTCTGGCCCTTTGTTTTTGGGTACCCGAAGTATTAGGGGCCGCCTTAGAATCGTCACCCCAAAAGGGACGGTGTGCTAGAGAAGTGACAATATGCATATGGAGGACATCTAGGGTTGAGGGTTTAGGGGTTTAGGGTTTAGGGTTTAGGGTTTAGGGTTTAGGGTTTAGGGTTTAGGGTTTAGGGCTTAGGGTTATTTAGCACTTATAGGAGATTTCAGGCTGAAGGGATGCTAGGGATGTCAGGGATGATAAGGATGTTAGGGTTGCTAGAGATGTTAGGCTGGGGATTTTTACGCATTTTTAGGGGTATGGAAAAGGGGAACCCCTTTGCTGTGGGAATTATTTGAAAGACGCCGTGTATGGCTGCGCGGCGGCAGCACGTCCCGCAGCCCGAATCAAAACCCTACTTGGAGGTTCATGGTGTCCTGCTTCTAAGGGAATCCTACCATTTGGGGATCTATATTGGGGGCCCGAAATATTTTCGTAACCCTAAACCCTAAACAACCCCCAAAATGGTGGGAAGACAGCACAGGCACATGTTCGAGGTAGGCCGGGCTAAGGGCCCCAATGACTTGAGCGGGGCCACGATACCCGAATAGCTTTCCCTAAGGGTCCATGTACCCATATAGTATATACTTGGGCCCTAAAGCTACTATATGGGAACCCCTTTAAGGCCCAAGTATATACCATATAGGTACATGGACCCTTTGGGTTTTAAGAGTCCCTTAAGAGGACCCTTTGCAGGTCCGGGATCATAGCTTAGGGTTTTTAGGGTTCTAGGGCTTTAAGTTTAGGGCGTAGGGTTTAGGGCTTTAGGGTTCAGGGCGTAGGGTTTAGGGAAATTCGGCTAGTTTGGGGGTACTTGGTGCAATTGGGCTAGATAGGGTAATTAGGCTAACTGGGGTAATTGGGGCAATAATTAGGGCAAAAAGAGGAATTCGGGGAACCCTAAGCCCTAAGCCCCAAGCCCTAAACCCTAAACCCTCTATCCTCTAGACATGAGCCCAGCCAAGGATGCTCGCGTCTCAATCTGCCGTCCCGAGCTGTGGATGATGGACAGAGTCAAAGACAAAGCAGAAGACCTTTCTGAGGGACTTCACTATCCCGGGGTTTAGGGCTTGGGTTTAGGGTTTAGGGTTTAGGGTTTAGGGTTTAGGGTTTAGGGTTTAGGGTTTAGGGTTTAGGGTTTAGGGTTTAGGGTTTAGGGTTTAGGGTTTAGGGTTTATGTTTTAGGGTTTAGGGTTTAGGGTTTAGGGTTTAGGGTTTAGGGTTTAGGGTTTAGGGTTTAGGGTTTAGGGTTTAGGGTTTAGGGTTTAGGGTTTAGGGTTTAGGGTTTAGGGTTTAGGGTTTAGGGTTTAGGGTTTAGGGTTGCCCTCAATTCCCTACTACACCAAACAAAGGCACCCTTAAGTTGTCCCTGGGGTTTACGGTTTGCTGGCTGGTTCTTTGTAGGAATGAGGGAATTAGGGCCCCATATACTCCCTTCCCTACTAAGAACCAGGGGGCTTAGGGCTCCAGGGGTATGGGAATGCTCTTCAAGTTGTATTTAGATCCTGGTATGACTTAGGGAGATCTCCTTGGGGTCCTTGTCTTCCCTGAATAGGGTTTAGCGTTTGGCAGCTGTAGCAGCTGTGAACACATCCATTAAACACATGAACATATGCGGCATATGTGCGACTAAACCCTAAACCCTAAACCCTAAACCCTAAACCCTGAACCCAAGGACGTATACTGGCTCAAATTGAGTGTCGATTTGTGAAAGCTTGTCCATCAAAAGCGGCGTTCAGAATGGGCGGCTCGGAGGGCGCTGCGGTCTGGTCCCAGCTTGGGCAAGGAAACCCTAAACCCTAAACCCTAAACCCTGAACCCTGAACCCTAAACCCTAAACCCTAAACCCCAAACCCTCTCTTGTAAGTGAGCTGTTAGTTTCAAGGCAAGGTCTTGATTGACGCGTCCGTCAACCTGGCCAGGGATTGCAGCCTTCGAGCCGCCGAATTTGAATTCGGGCTTTCTCAGGGGGTTTGGAGTTTGTGGGTTCGGGGTTTGGGGTTTGGGGTTTAGGGTTTCGGGTTTAGGGGTTTAGGGTTTAGGGGTTTAGGGGTTTAGGGTTTAGGGGTTTAGGGGTTGGGCTTTCTCAGGGGGTTGGGAGGCTGTGGGTTCGGGGTTTGGGGTTTGGGGTTTAGGGTTTAGGGGTTTAGGGGTTTAGGGTGGAGTAGGACTGATCTTACGCAGCCTGTATGAAGAAGGGCTCTGCCCCCTTGATGGGAGCCCCGACACGCAGGGGTGTAACAGGCTGGGAGCCTTTCAGCTCAGAGCCGAGGGGCTTAGGGCTATTAGGGTTCTAAACCCCTGAACCCCAACACCCCCAAACCCCTAAACCCGCAAGCTCCAAACCCTGAACCCAAAAAAACCTAGAACCCTAACACCCTAAAACCCTAGACCCTTAAGCTCCTAAACCCCTAAAGCTACAAACCCTAAACCCTAAACCCTAAACCCGAAACCCCTAAACCCTCATAATGTCCTACACGCAAAGGATTCCCTAAAGCTGGTGCTTACACCTTTAAGCACTACCTGAACCCTCAACCCTACACCCTTTAGGCTTTAGGGTTTAGGGCGTAGCCCCAACCCCAAACCCCAAACCCCAAACCCCAAACCCTAAACCCTAAAGCCTAAACCCTAAACCCTAAACCCTAACCCTACTCCCTACTAAGGCTGCCCCCCAGCAGCACCCCCTAAGCCAAGCGCCTGTTCTCATCTTGAAAAATCCGCTGCGCCGACGCTGCGACGAAAGTCTGAAATCGCTCCTGATGGGTTTGGGGTTTAGGGTTTAGGGTTTCAAGGTTTAGGGTTTAGGGTTTAGGGTTTAGGGTTTAGGGTTTAGGGTTTAGGGTTTAGGGTTTAGGGTTTAGGCTTTCGGGTTTCAGGGTTTAGGGTTTCTGCTTGGGGCTTTGGGTTTAGCCTGTTAAGACTTTAGGGTCTAGGCTTAGATCAGCAGGACTTACGATTCAGTCATGCAGGGTTATAGGATTCATGGTCTTGAGGTTGAAGGCACCTACCCTAAACCCTAAACCCTAAACCCTAAACCCTAAACCCTAAACCCTAAACACCTGCACCCCCCCAGATTATCAAGGCTCAGCAGACCGTAGCCCAGAACCCTCAACCAAACACCCTGGACCCTACTTGGAGGTTCAGGGGTACTGAACCCCAACTATAGCTGCACTTATAAGCCCGCTAAGTCCTTTAGGTAGGTCATGAAGTGGACGTAAATTTGCGTTTGCAAAGTACCCATGATCCTCCCAGTACACCCTGATCTTAAACCCAAACCGCAAAAAGGGTGCATGACCCCGCCTGGTCTGCAGGGGGCAAAAGGTTCAAGAAGCACTTGTCCTGGTTTAGGGTGTTCAGGGCGTTTGGGGCGTTTAGGGCTTTAGGGTTTCGCTGTCATGTAGCACCTTCTTATGCTATGTTGAGAGCCGAGTGGGGGAGGGGCCTATTCAATTACAATGGGAACTGTGGGTAGTCTAGATGACACTCCAATATGCAGTTCTCGACTACTCGACGACGCGGCGGCCATCCGGCAAGCGCCACAACTTCATTGTCCCATGAGCTGAGAAGAAGGCGCTCGTCACGCAGGGCGAACTCAGAAGTCTCTGCGGCCTCTGTCGCTGTCTCGCAGCTCTGCGGGCTTTTGTCCGCGTGCCACTTTTTGAGGAGCACCTGCACTTGCAGCTGAGACACCTCAACTGTACATGGGATGCATGATATAAGTGATCGATTGGTGTCTGTTGCCTTGAGAACCCAAAACTTGTAGCTTATGAGATCAAGCCTTTTATTGGACTTTGCCTGTCTTCTAAAGTAGGGTTGGGCTTTTCTTGTGGCATGACACCCTAAACCCTAAACCCTAAACCCTAAACCCTAAACCCTAAACCCTAAACCCTAAACCCTAAACCCTAAATAGTCGACGGGTGCATGGGGAACCAGGCCTCCTTTGCAAGGGGATGTCTGGTCATGTCTACGGAGTTCTGGGATGTTCAGCAGCTTGAGGAGCCCTGAAAGGGTTTAGGGTTTAGGGTTTAGGGTTTAGGGTTTAGGGTTTTGGGTTTTGGGTTTTGGGTTTAGGGTCTGCCGACCCTGGCGGCGTGTTGGATGGGAAAAGGAGGTGAATCCCTCCCTCTCCCTTACCCAGGAGGGTCGCCGGGCAGCTTTTCCATGGAGGGCCAGGCCCCACACCGCATAAACTCACGGACCATAGGCGGTTTCGTTTGGGAAAACCCACCCCAACCCCTGCCCCCTACCCGACCCCCCTTTCCCCCCCCCAGCTAACCACCCCCCCCCCCCCCCCCCTACCCCCCCGTCCCCCCCCCCCAACTACCCCCCCTACCCCCCCCGTACCCCCCCCCCCCCCCCCCCCCCCCCCCCCCGCCCTTCCCCTACCCCGCCCTAGCCCCCCCTTGGCCGTGCTACCCCCTACCCCGACCCCCCCCCAACGTTTCAGAGGCTCAAGCAAATCAACTTTGGCATCCTTTGAGCTGATGAGCGCGTTTAAACCTTTCAACTATGCTCCAGCGGGGTCGGCGGCTTGAGCCGGAGGCGTTTAGGGTTTTTTCGTTTTGGGTTTAGGGTCTAGGGTTAGGGAACTCCATCGCCTGAACCCTTCTGCCCGTGTAGTCTTCTGGATATTTGTGCTTTCATTCCAGCGGTACTTTCAGTTCGCCCCGGTGGCAACGCTGTAGCCCGAAACCCCTAAATCCTTACACATCCCTAAACCCGTAAACCCCCAAACACTAAACCTTAAATCCCTAAACCCCAAATCTTAAACCCTAAACCCCTAAACTCTGAATCTTAAACCCCTAAACCCCAAAACCCTAAATCCTAAATCCTAAACCCCTAAACTCTGAATCTTAAACCCCTAAACCCGTAAACCTTCATCTTCAGGCTCGATGCTGACAGCCCAAGGAGCCCGAGGGGTCCTTCTTTAGGGCAGTTTCATGGCTTGTTTTGAGTGTGGGCCCTCGAAAGGGTTTAGGGTTTAGGGTGTAGGGTCTAGGGTCTAGGGTTTAGGGTTTAGGGTTTAGGGATCCCTTATACACCCCTTAAAAACCCTATACAACCCAAGGGCCCCCAGACTTCGGAAACATCTAAGGGAGGTAAGGGACCAGATCAAGGGCCCATGTAACCACCCTAAACCCTAGCCCTAAACCCTAATAAACCCTAAACCCCCAAACCCTAAAGGCTTATATGCCCCATATTGACAGTCCTTGAGATCCTCGACGCCTATCCCAAAGAAATGGGCAATCTTTGCAGACGGATTTTGGAAGGTCAGGTCCTTCGCAGGGCGCGACGAGGCGAGTTGAACTCTTGCGTCAGCAAGGCGTTTGGAGCCCCGGGCGTGGTTTGCGACTTTTGGGCTTTTTAGGGCTTATAGGGGTTTAGGGTTTAGGGTTTAGGGTTTTTAGGGCTTAGTGTCTAGGTTTGGGGTTTTGGGTGTTGGGCGTCTCTTTGCAGATAGGTTGGCAGAAAGGCAGCTCATCACGGGCGCTAAGGCCTAAACCTAAGTGTGGCCGGCTTCTTCCGGGGTTGCTCTGGCCCTGCAAAGGATCATTTGGATAAGATTCCCTTTAGCACGGAAACCCGTAAACTTAGTTGTCCAGTACCTAGGGGTTTTAAAGGTTAACCTTTGGGATGTTAAGGGGAATATATTAACCCAAAAAGGTTAAAGGTTACCTACTCTACTACTAGGTAAATGAAAGAGAGCCTGCCCTTGGAGACAGGCAACTAAACTACCATATACACCGTTGAGCAGCGGAGAAATAAGCTTCCCAAGTTGTGATCCCGACGCAGTGCACGGCCCAAAAGCCAGTCACCTCAATTCCGGCTCAAAATCCTGAACCCCCAAAAACCTGAAGCCTGAACCCTTAACTCGCTAAACTCCCTAAACCCCAAACCCTGAACCCGAAGAAGCGCACTGAAAAGTTTAGGGTCAAGAAGGTTAACGGACCCCAAGCCCCAAAAAAATCCCTAAAGCCCCCAGATCCCTCCAGCCCTAGACACCCTACACCCTAAACCGACTAGAACCTAAACCCTAAACCCTAAAACCCCAAATCCTTAAAGCCCATAGAACCCTGCACCCAAAATCAGGAAATAGCCTAAGCCCCCAAATCCCTAAAGCCCTGAATACATTAAACCCCAAACCAAAAAAACCTAAACCCTAACCCCTAAACCCTGAAACCCCCAAATCCCCAGAGCCCTAAAAACCCGAAACCCTAGCCCTAAACCAAAAACCCCTAAGCCCTAAACCCTGAAACCCCAAATGCCTCAAGCCCCTGAAGCCCGAAATACTCTAAACTCCAACCCCGCAAAAAACCCTAAACCCTAAATCCTAAACCCTAAGCCCTAAACCCAAAACCCTAAGACCCAACCTCCCGGAGGAAGGCTTCGGCGTCACATTGGCTGGAGAGCACCCCCCGGGCCGCCTCAGGCATTGCCATCTTAGAAATAAGGGTTTAGGGTTTAGGGTTTAGGGTTTAGGGCGGGGTTTATCGGGTGTAATTTGAGCTTCGCTGCCGCTTTGGGTTTAGGGCTTACCCTAAACCCTAAACCCTAAACCCTAAACCCTAAACCCTAAACCCTAAACCCTAAACCCTAAACCCCCCATCCCACAGCAGCAGCCAGGCCTGTAGGAAGGCCTCAGTATCACTCTTCTGCACCATGAGCCTGAGGAATTGAGGGGGGGGGTTCGGAGAGCAGTGTAGAGCCCGGTGCGCCTTGGGGTTTAGGGTTTAGGGTTTAGGGTTTAGGGTTTGGGGTTTAGGGTTTGGGGTTTAGGGTTTAGGGTTTGGGGTTTAGGGTTCAGGGTTGGTGCTGAGGCAGCGCAAGTGGAAGGGGCCTTAGTTCGTCTTGCTGCTTCACCAGTTTAGGGTTTAGGGTTCGGGGTTTAGGGTTTAGGGTTTAGGGTTTAGGGTTTAGGGTTGGAAGTTCACAAGGAAACAAGCACGTGGAAAACCTGCTTTTTTCCCTGGCTGCTTCCTGCTTGCCTGCTTCACCCCGCAGTCGCCGTGCTACTCGAGACCCTAAACCCTAAACCCTGAACCCTAAACCAAGAACCCTGAACCCTAAACCCTCGACCCTAAGCCCCGATTTCGGTTGATTGCCGGCTTCCTTGTCGCCGCCGGCTTTCGGGAGAAAGGAGGCAAGACCCTGAAAGTGCTGGTTTCTTGCCAGGATGAAGCCTAAACCCTACACCCTAAACCCTAAACCCTAAACCCTATAAACCCAACACAGGGCCCTTTAAAGACCTGACTATGGGGCCTATACTAGCCCATGCTGGTAGGGGACTGTGATCATTCTAGATTTGTCGGCCCAAAACTCAGGTTCAGTGCTGCGGTCCTCTGAGAGAGTAATTCAGATTCCTGGGGGGCTAGGGTTTAAGGTTTAGGGTTTAGGGTTTAGGGTTTAGGGTTTAGGGTTTAGGGTTTAGGGTTTAGGGTTTAGGGTTTAGGGTTTAGGGTTTAGGGTTTAGGGTTTAGGGTTTAGGCCAAATCCCAAGCGGAAAGCAGCAACTACGCAGCAGCTCGTGCCCAGGTTTTTTGCGTGGGGTTCTATTTGGAGCCTATAGGGTTCGGGGCTCCTCAGCAAGCTTACATCCCACACGGCGAGAGGGAACACTCAATAACCCGAAAACAATGCCCCCAAGCCTCTGAAGATCAGAAGCACCTGAACCCTAAAGCCTAAAGCCTAAAGCCTAAAGCCTAAAGCCTAAAGCCTAAAGCCTAAAGCCTAAACCCTAAACCCGAAACCCGAAACCCGAAACCCTAAACCCCAACCCCAAAGAAAAAAAGCTTCTGCTCTTGAGAGGAAAAGAAGCTCCGCGAGCGCCCTGACGAAATACCTGAGCACACTAGAGACTGCAGGCTCCTGTATAGTTGGGTTTTTGGAATAGTATCAGGGAATGATTGTAAAATACACAAAAAAAGGCAGGCTCCTTGAAGGGTTTTAGCAGACTTCAGGCAAATCTTTGGGGGGGGGGGGGGGGGGGGGGGGGGGGGGGGGGGGGGGGGGGGGAGCCGTTCGGGGGGAGCCGTTCGCGAAGCCCAAACCCTAAGCCCTCACCCCAGATTTGTGGTCGGCTTTGAGTTTCACAGGGTACCCCAATGGTACCCTTTGCGCCTTTTTCGCAGGGAAAGGTTCCCTGTTGGAAGCCCCATGAAACGAAACAAGGGTTCTCATTCTGTTCCTACACGCCCTAAGCCCTAAACGGCGCGGGCCAAACAAGCCCGTCAAACTGCCCTAATCAAACCCGAAAAACCTTAACCCTGAAACTGCCAAAAAAATGCGCCGAGGCCTGGGGCCCAAGGCGTCGGCGCCCTTTTTGCCTGGAATGGGTACCCCCCGTATAGGCGACCGGGATCTGAAAGCGGACGGTTTGCCGGTGACGCTGTAGGGTCTGACACCAAAAACCCACTCCTACACCACCCACCCCCTAACCCCCCCCCCCCTGCCCCCCCCCCCCTCCACCCCCCCGCCACGCCCCCCCCACCCGCTGCATCGGGCCAGGCCAAAGGCGGGTCGCGTAGCGCTAACATTAAGAGTATTAGGCCCCTCAACACTGCGCCCCAAACCCGAATCAAATCCAAACTCTTTATGTGCGACCTCAGACATTAGTTGCTGAGTTCACAGGCCCCCCAAAAAAGCACACACTTTCAGTTCTATAGGGGATTATCGTATCCCAAAAAAGCTTAGAGTGTACTCACTCGGCTACTTAGATCAGGATCCCAAAGCTCAGATCCCCAGCTCCGAAGCCTTTGTGCCTCTTGCATGTTTAGGGAGCTTATAAGGTTTAGGCTTGAAAAGGCCCATATGAGCCAGTGATCCTAAACCCTAAACCCTAAACCCTAAACCCTAAACCCTAAACCCCAAACCCTAAACGCAGATGACACCCCTGCCACAGACTTACTCCAGAGCCAGCTCTGGACATTATGGTCCCTTTGAGTACCCAGAATGGTTTAGGGTTTAGGACTCAGGGTTCAGGGTTTAGGGAGATGTATGGCACGGCATGATAACAGGAGCCCTCCAAGGGACCACAATTTAGAGAACCGCGGTTTAGGGTTCAGGGTTCAGGGTTTAGGGTTTGGGGTTTAGGGTTTGGGGTTTAGGGTTCAGGGTTAGGGTTTTAGGATTCGGGGTTTAGGGTTTTAGGATTCGGGTGCCACCACAAACGCTGAACC